>WYDI02032037.1:0-43028 GCA_009867235.2 Psittacus erithacus | reverse complement strand
GCATAAATTAGTGGATAAGGTATATAAGCTGTACCGACTGGCAATAAAGTGGAACTTGCTTATCACTCATATTGAGTTGTCGCTTGATTCCCTGCGCCGTCGCCTGCAACATTTTTCCTCTTGAAACCTAGTATAAAGCCCTCTCTATAAGCTCTGCCAGCTTATATCAGTGGTCAAATATATAGTGAAATGGTAGGATTTGGAATGATAGCTATCGGTACAAGGCAACGGCAGCAGCATTTTACGAAGTCCATCACAGATTGCCTATGTATGGTCTATATGCGGCACCTGAAACTAATGTATGACTTAAAGTTGATCTGACACAGTAATGAAATAGTTTCTGTAGATCTTTCCTCCCTACTGTGTGTTTATATATATGGTAAAAAGTACTGTTGGAACCTCTGCATTCTTCCGAATGATACTAAATACTCAAATATTTAACATGGAAGTCATTAGATTTGAAAGTCAGGAAAAATTAATTCTGTGGATACAAATTGAACGCCATTGAGAGCTTTTCTTAATCAATATTCCATCAGCTGTTTGACCATAACTTGCAAGATGAATTAGCTGATGTTGTGTTTTAAGCTTATTCATAAAGTAGAAAAGCATGTAGCCTGCTCTTTCCCCCCTACAACCTGTCCTCTCCCCCCCAGTCCCAACTCCCAGAGTTTTGGGGAGGAGAATCGAAAGAATATACCTGCCATGGGTTGAGATAAGAACAGTCCAGCAACTAAGGTATAACACAAACCGCTGCTACTACCACCAATAATAAAAATGATAAGGAAAATTACAAGGGAAAAGAATACAATCACCACTCGCCGATCAAGCAGAGAGCGCTAGCCCTTCTGGGTGTCTCCGAGTGTACATCCTGGAAATGACGCGCTATGGTATGGAATACCTCTTTGGGTAGTTTGGGTCAGGTGTCCTGCCTCTGCTTCCTCCCGGCCTCCCCTCCTCTGAGGGCAGAGCATGAGGCTCAGAAAGTCCTTGCTCAGAGTAAACTTTCTAAGCAGTATTATCAGTACTGTTCCCAGACTGAAAGTAAGAATCACAGCACTGCACCAGTTACTAAGAAGGACTAAAAATGACTGCTACTGCTGAATCCGGAACAGCTGATCTAGGTGAATTTGGAAATGGAATATGCCTGTACTCTCCCATGGCTGTCTTTACAAGAAGAAGCCACGTCAATTATGCATAAGAAATCATACTTCATTCTCACTCTTATGGTCTTTCAGTTGGATACCTTTTTTTTCTTATAATGAATAGTTTAAATTATTATTTTATTATATTTTTATGTAGAAAAACTCTTTCACGGACACCCCTTTGTCGTGGGGAAAGATCTTGAGTGCACTACTGAAGGTGACAGCTATGCTGCTGGTGGCATATGCCTCCAGTAGGGTCTCCCAAGCCAGACAGTTCTCAACTGAAGTGTCAGAAAAAGTGTGTCCATGGGCAGGATGGGCTCAGTAGCCCTCAGGCAACCATCCTAGGAGAAGGACAACTCTAACTCCAAACCCAGACAGATGGAGCTCGTTTAGCCTTGTAAGGCCATCCATCTAAGAGAAGGATACTATAAGCAAACCTACAACCTGAGGATTTGCTGTCACTGTCCTAGCTTGCTAGTGCCTGGCAGATAAACCTTACGTGTAAAGAGTGGGGCCTGCTCCACGCATTCTGTGCCTCACCTAAAAAATCCACTGCCCGAAGGGTATACTCACATTTGCAAAGCCCTGTAGCGACAGGCAAGGGATGAAACGGCAGGTGAAAAGGCGCACTGGAAGCCACAGACCCAACCCAGTATGCAGGCTGTTAAGGACACTGATCTCTCGAGGCTGATCCAGATGACAGCCTTGTTCCGTAACATCCTGAATGACCAAGCAGCCTTTTTCAAGGAGAGCACTGCTTGCTCCTCACGGAGAGAGGCCTAGAAAAGGTGCCCTAACCAAAGCTCATCTCCCATTCCACCTGGCTGGCTAGCCAGGGCCAGTGGGCATCTTCTGTTGTGGTCGATCAAAGACAAAGAGACAAAGGCCTTCAAAGGTTTGTCCAAATTAACACTTGCATTTTGGAACATCAGAATCATGCTTGACACAGGGGACAGCTGTCGTCCTGAGCGTCATTCTGTTCTAATTAACCACGAACTGTCGTGACTTAACATCGACATTGCCTCTTACAGTGAAGTTCTATTTCATGAGGAAGGTAGCTTTAAAGAACATGGTGCTGGCTATACACTCTATTGGTCAAGCAAATCCAAAACCGAAAGTCATCTTTCCAGAGGTGGCTTCATGATTAAAACCTCCATCGCCTCTAAACTTGAAAATATGCCAACAGGTCAGTATCTCCTTACGCCTCCCACTACACAACAAGTAACACGCTGTTCTCTTCAGCATATATGCCCCAACTCTGCAAGCTGACCCTGCAGAAAAAGAAGAATTTTACAACAATCTGCGTCGCCTCACTCAGAAGGTTCCTGCAGATGATAAGACCATAAGCTTTGGGGACTTCAAAGCCCGAGTAGGTTAGAAATTTGAGGCCTGGAAAACAGTACTAGGCAATCGTCTTGTTGGAAGCTGCTATGACAACGAACACCTCTTGCTAGAGTTTTGTGCAGAGCACCAGCTTACCATCACCAACAATATTTTCCAGCAGAAAGACAGCTTGAAGACAACCTGGATGCATCCTCGATCTAAACACTGGCACGTCATTGACTAGGTCTAAGTGTACTTAAGGTCCTTAATCTACAGGAGCAGATGCTAGTACTTCCTTTGCAGGAAAAGCTGAGCTCCAACCATTTGCAGTACTTATCAACAAGAAATTATCCACCAGAACAGAGACACATATTTTAAAAAATGAGATAAGAGATAGCGCCTGTGAGTGGATAAGGAAGGCAGTCTGTTATGTTCCATAATTTTTTACAATGTAAAAATAGAACAGGGTTTTCTGATCCATCTGCCTTGTATAACTCAGTGGTCGGTATCTGAAAATGTGCACACGTATCTGCATTATGGGCAGTAAGTAGCACCTACACTACAAGCCCTGGTGGTGGTGGCTGAGGAGAGAAAATTTGCTTCACAAGAATTAGGATTTAAGAGTTACAGTTTTCATATGAGAGCGCTGCTCATTGGAAAATTAGAAATGTATTTTCATTTTCTCTTTTCTTTTTCTGTCTTTCAAGAGGAAATTGAATACCCTACTGTGATTTTTGCAGCTGACATCTGCTGAAGACTTACTCCTTGTGAATTACAGATAAGCACATCAAAAACACTGCTTAGGCCAAGCCTGTGCTGTCAAAACCAAAATTCTTATGGTGAATTCTGAAACAAAATATGATGTTCTTCTAAAACCTATCTAAAAAAAAATGCAAATTGCTCCTATTTACTCTTGTTAATAATAACCTGGTTTTGCATTGGAAATCACAACAAATAGAGTTCACAAGCAATTTCAGGCTCTACAGGATTTATAGCTTGTCTTCTAGGGTATGCATTACATTAGCAATAATTGATAATTTCCGTGGAAATAGACATGACTTCTTTTGCAATCTGTTTTTCTAAAAGCTGATTCTTCCATCCTTCCTCTGAGTTTTAGCTGATGACTTCTACCAGCAACAAAGTGCCACAAGAATCACAAAAACTGCAAATACCTTTGGCCAAGAACGCTTTTTGAAATATTTTCCCTAGAAACACCCAATGTGGCCTAAAAGTCCCATCATTATGTAGCATGAAAAGAATATCCTTTAAGTCCCATCATTCTATAGCATGAAAATAACACCCTTTAATCTGGGATTAAAAGATGTGCAGAAATGAGCATTCAAATGTCACAAGTCATACCTTCTTAATCATCGATTTATTTTTTTTTTTATTTGAGGAACAACTAGTGCGATGCTAGTTCTTAAAAAGAGATTTTAAATAAAAGCATCTTTATGGTTGTCTCTAGACAATCATAAAAACCTGAAATAACATCTTCATAATTGTCTTTAGACAATCAAAAGCCTGAAAAATCCTTGAAGGCCTTTCTTGATACAGTATTAACATGAGAGTCTTGCTGACAGACAAGCTATAAAACCATGTACTGATATTATTAGATCAACAGTTTAATTTTTCAGCTAGCAGATGAAGATACAAATCCTTGGGAGTAGCTCTTCTGGGCCCATCAATTCTAAGATTAAGTTGCTTATCTTTCATCCTTTATATTTCAGATACTTAAAGGATTTGAGAATTGTGGATCTCTGGGGAATCTACTCTAGCAAGTGTGGAGTTCATTATGTTAGAAAGCAAGCAAGCTGTGATGATTTGACAAATGAAAATTCTCCCTTGTTCTCAAAGTGTTCACTTGTCCAACCAGTTTTGCACAGATTAAAAAGGCATCAGCCAAGCCCAGAATGATAGCAGATATCTGATAAAGATTCACAATCTCCAGCACAAGAATTAAGATTTCCTTCCAGATATGACATCTTTATTTGGAAATAAATTCTGAAATTAAAAAGGCAATTTTAATACAAAAAATGAGTTTCCGTAAACTGTGACAGATATTCAAGTACTCAGCTCACCAGATTCAGTTTGATGCCATTAGCTTCAATGATAGTAAACCAATTTACACTACCTAAGAATTTAACCCAGAAGGCTGGAATCATGAAAAAACTCTTCAGAAATACTGGGGAGAATTAGCAATAGATTTGCTTAGCTATTTGTATGAGACTGTACTTTGATGTCCACTCTAACTACTGGGGTGTTTTTTTTTTAATCAAAGTGTGGCTGCTAATAAAGAGTGGATAGCGAGATGAATGCCATATTTTAAATCCCTTTTTTAAAACTTCCCAGTAGAAACAAACTCTCTCTAATTCAATAACCTTTCTTTTGCCTATTTTCTTCAGATGTAAGACAGAAATAGCACAAGAGTTAGCATGGAAAATTAGATATGTGATTTTTAAAATCTTCCAGCTTTCATGTGTGTGATTTTCAGAAACTATCCATGTGTGTTAGAGGCTCCTAGAGCTAAGAAAATGCAAATTTAGATTTGCTCAGCCCTGGGGAAAGGATTTAGTTTTATGATAACCTAATATAGATTATACTTTTTTGATAAGATACTAAAGACGCAGTGACATGTGGATCAAAGGGACAAAGAACGCATGTTCAAGGAGAATGGGAAGTAACAATTTAGCAAGAAGTGGTAGCAGTGAAGCTTCAAGGAGAATGGGAAGTAACAATTTAGCAAGAAGTGGTAGCAGTGAAGCATTATAATATATCTGGTTAAAAATAGCAGCATAAGCAAAGGCACATGGACAGTAATATGACTGCCTGAAAGGGCAAGTGATCACTCAGGTCATTGACTGGAGAAGGGCATACCGTGCGCATGCAGAAGGAACATTGTTTCAGGGTGGAAAAGTACAAAACAAGCTGAACGCTACTAACTGCTAGGATGAGTACTACGAAAGCTTACTTCGTAAATTCACTCAATAAATATCTCTGGTTGCATAATCCCAGAGTCCATACATCAGTGCAAGACAGTGACACATCTTGCTTATGAAGGAAAAGTGAATCAAACAGAAAGAAAACTACCAGCTGCTTCTTTAAATAATTTGCTGAAGGGCATGTGTGGAGCATAAAATTAACTTTAATAAGATCACCACCTATAACTGAATGTTTTTTATGCAGTGTCCATGAAACAGCATGGAATTCATACGGCCATACCACACTAGCTGGAGTTCAGTTGCATAGAGAGAAGGGATTCTTATGGGATTCTTGGTTGAGTTGCTCTATTAATGTAACAGCAGGCTTTGGCTTTATTATAGTAAATAACTAATTAATTAACATGTTTGAAGTCTCAAGAAGTGATGAAGAACACATTAATAACTGGCAAATTGAAAAATTACAGCGTGCGTGCTGAGCTTGTATCTTTGGTGAACTTTTGCATTGTAGAAATATTGTGAAGTTCCATGCTCAAAAAAATTTTGAAGGAGTGTGATCTAAGTGGAGCCTAGTACAGAAATGACTAAACTCCATCTAGAAAGTGAAACAGAAATTCTGATTCTGTTATAACTATGTAAGAAGTACAAAATACATGCCCGTGTGGAAAGATGGGACCTTATATCAGATGTTGACAGATGTAACTAGCCAGTGGGTTTCCGTTACTTTTATTTTCCTTCATGATTTAATTTTTTCTCATTAAACCTGTGTGAGTCATCAATGATTCATTGACATACTTTTGAAAAACTTTATCTTAGCTATAATCAAAGTCAAAGGCCAAGGATCTCTCTCCATCTGAACACCATGAAAGCCACCTGTTGATGAAACGTTCCTCAGAATAGAAAGTTTTAGGTAACTTAAAGTCTCTAAAGCTGCTTATATTTTCGCAACATAAGTTTACGCCAGATTTATATCCAACATACATACATTACAGCACTCAGAGAATGGAAGAACAGGTCTAGAGAGATGGCTTAGATTATGCTGAGCCCCAGCAATAAAAAAATCTTAGAATGATAGCTGCTGTGATGCAGTATGTGGCATAGATTAGCCTCTGTGCAATCTGATGTCTGTAATTAGACCAAATATCCTTGAATAAGTCAAAGAAGTGATTTGAAAAAAAAAAATCAAAATGACTCTTTTAGGGTTCTCAATTGAAGTAGTGTGGAAGCTCTTCAGACCTCTGTTTGTGCTTCTTTCTTACGCCACCACTAGTTGACATGTAGGTTGCTGGATAAAACAGCTGAGACAAATATCTTTTCTCAGCAGACTGGATAATAACAAGAAACATCTTTCTTTTTCCTACAAACTTCTTTTGTTTGTCTGAATGGGCTTGGCCTGAATATTGCCACTAAGAACACCAGACATAAAATAATCATTGATTTAGGTAATTCATGGACAGAGATGGACATAAAAGACTTAATCTGTAGTGAAATTTCTGCAAATATTTAGGTGGGAAAATATAATCCTATTCTCTAGATACAGATGACATCACAGTTTCCCAACACAAACAAAATAGTCTCGTTGCTGCTACTGTAACAGGTGGCTGAAATCATTCTCTGTCATGCACAGGAGAAATCATTCTCAAAAATGTCTTGTAAAGATTTATTAATTAGGAGTAGGGAAAAATAGCAACACAGCAGTTATTTAGCTCTGTGGCAAAATTAGAAAGCAGATGCAATTAAATATTTGAAAAATTCTTTTGACATTACTGTTTGTTTTTTCTACGGGAACTGAAATAAATTATACCAAGTACATAATTATATGCCTGGCCTCTCTAGTAACAATTTTGCTGCTAAAGTCTTAAGAAGAGCTAACCTTTCTTCAGCATTTACTTCACTGCTTCTTGACTCATCCGAATTTCCACATATTCAGATTATAATTTCAGTAGGATTACAAAAATTATTTTATTGGTCAATTGTACAAAACAACGGTATTTTTTGGTTATTTTATGCTCATGATGTCCTTGCCTCAATACTAACTCCCTATTTTCTGGTTTTTGAATTTTCTTTCTGAGACAAAAATCAAATAAACAAAGACTGCATTGCATACCATTAATAACTGATATATATATGTAACCTGATGTGTGCACCAGTGTACATTCGAAACAAAGTCCCGTTTGAATGATTAGAAGTGTTAATAATCAGTGCATACATACACATATATTTTATTACCACTTGCATGAAAATGCTATCCATCCTAATTTTAAAATTATTCTATTTATATTTTGTATTACTCTTTTCCTTTTCAGACACTGGAGTGAAGTTTAATAATGGTCTTCATCTTGACTTCCATAATTACTGTGCATTGTGATATCAGCTCAGGAAGACTAGTGGTGTTAAGCAGGTGGCAGAGTTTCTTTCCTCAGTGCTCCACTTTCAGGGCTCACAGACATTACTCAGTTAGAATCTTTTCCTAGAAGTTATTTAATAGCATGAAGATATTTAATAACCTAGCAGGTATTTAATAACCTAGCCGATATTTAATAACTCAATCCTGTTTTAGTAACTTGTTCTCTTTCATTCAGACGAATAATAATTTCAAGAAATACAAGGTAAAAATTTAGATCTATTAACATGAAACTGATTTTTTATTCCCTCACATTTGAAGGCGTTTTATATTTTGATTTGATTTTTTTTTTATTTTATGAGTGGATGATTTCTTTTTTCTTTTCTGGATGCAAATACAATTGATGTTTCTCTGCATCATTCTGGAGGGGAGAGCAAATGACTAATTCAAAGCATAATAGCAATAGTGATAGGTAGATAGACTCCACAACTATATTAGTAAAGTAGGTATGCGCGTATTCAGGGCCGGGGGCATGAGGGATAGACCCTCCAAAGGCATGTGCACCTCAGCTTGGTTTGAGTTAATCTTTTATACTTATTCATTAGTTTACGCAATGCGCCTATGCACATTCATGTCCAATCCCCCCCTCGTTTTATAATGAGCTGAAAGGTCCTTTGCTCTTGCGCAGTGCCTCCTGGAGGTTGTAGGGATCTCGAGACGACATAAATGGATCTTCCTCTGTCTGAAATTTCTACCTTTTAACTGCTAAGCTTGTTCTGTTGCGGTTTGGTGTAGGAGAAGTGACAGCTCTTTCCCCTTAGTAGCATTGGTCTTCCCACCCTGCTCCACCATGTAGTAGAAGTGATGGCTCCTTCTCTGTCAAGCATGATAAGTGTTTGAACAAGCATCATTATCAGTAAGCAATATGCAACATATTCCTAACCCCCTGGGCATCATCACTGTGAGTATGCCATTGCTGAACAAGCAGGTTAATCCTTCGCATCAGTAGCTTATATTTCTGTGCTAGCTTTCGTCTTGAAGGATACCTCTTCCAATGAGGTTCTCCACCTCATTGGAAGAGGAATCATTAAAATAAAACATTTGTCATTCCACAGAAATTGTTGCGCAGCACCTTTAGTGCAACAACAGTACAATGATTACTGCAGCCACCTAGGACATATAGCAGTGCACTTTTAATTATACCACAGGAAGACAAAAAAAAATTTTTTAGAAGATTAATTTTCTGCAACTGAAATCTACGCCTCTAGGACGTAGGACACATTAATAAATCCATAGAACACAGAAACACTATTCAATAGTTTAGAGGATATTTGGAAAAACTTCTTAACTATTGGAAAGCATAATTTAAATTTTAAGAAAATCGATAAAAATTTCCCACTAAATGTACATTTTCTGATCATAGCCATTCCCACTTAATGGTACATCATAGCTTTTGAAAGGTCCATAATGTTAGCTGATTATCATATAGCTTCATGATCCAAGAAACCAAACAAAAAGGTGCTCTGGAAAAGGTCAAAGAGAATAGTCTTAACTCCAGAAAAGCAAAAACAAAAAAACAACAACCAAAAAGGACCAAAAAACCCCCCAACTTATTTATTCAGAAGTCTTTAAGATATCAATGGAATAAGAATCAAGGCTTCTTAGCAATATTCAACATTTTTATAACAAAAGGCACTGAAAGACTAAAAATGCAGAGTGCACTGATTAGCTTTTCTAAGTCAACATCAATGTTAGAGAAAGAAGTACACCTACCACACCAGAACCGAGAATAATGCTGAGATCTTATGGCTCTTTTCATTGATTCTAAGCCTCTAAACCTTCTGTTAAATTCACCAGAAGGGTTAACACAAGATATATAGCACCTGGCTTTCTTGTTAGTTCACTGTTGTAGTAAGTGTCTGATGATCTGATATATTGGTTTAACACAGTGAAATAAATTATTCCCTCCTGGTAGATAACAGTTTTTATTTAAAAGCTTATAATGCATGGCGCATGGCTTGTTCTAGTATCTTTCTACCGTATTCATCATTGTAAATATTTTTGTTATTTGTATTGATATTTTTTTTTTCTTCTTGAAATTTTCCATTTGCAAAAGCTAAATTAAAAAATGCAGATTTAAGTAATACTTTGGAACTTGTGACATGCTTTGCCCAGGGCTGATGGTAATTACAACTTTGTCACTCACTTCTAATTAGCTAATGAGGTAAGAAGAATCAATCAGGGCTTCAGAAATATGCAATAGGTGTTACATGAAATACAGTCTTTAAAAAAGGACACACATTTATAGAGAAGTGAGGAAATCCAGCAGTTTACCATCCTGTTAATAATCTTCCATTAATTATAATTCTAACAAAAATAAGCAAGAAATTAATAAGTTTAATTAAGTTTTGTAATATATCAGCTGTGTACCTATAAACTGATTTGGTTCAGTTTGAAGTTAATTCCTAATTCCACGAACATTGCCAAATTCTGACACTCAGCAGCATGATGAATGATTGTGATGAATGGTTGTTTTAATCCTCATTCGGTGTTCAGTATTCTGGAAGGAGACATTTTAATAAAACAAGTTTCTTCCTGACAAAATTTTTGTGAGAGGGATTTTAAAAAAGTAAATTTGAATCAATAAAGACTCACTTCAAAACTGTTCTTTACCTGAAATACTGCAGCTTGCTGGGAGAAAAATACTTTTCCTCACACCTTAATTCGGGGGCTACCACAGAATATGAAAAGAAATATGCTTATTTGACTTTCTGTAAGCACTTGAAAACATATTTGCTTCTTTGCTTTGCCTCCAGGTTTCAAAAATGGAGTTGCAGAAAACAAAGATTAATGCTCTTGTATGAGCTGTTGTAGCTCCCGCTTAGACAGCTCAAAGCAAATAAATCTTTGTTATTATTAAAGAAAACAAAATATTAAAACTAAGCTGATTACTGTGGCTGCAAATGAGATAAAATTTTGATTCAGCAGATCCTTAAAGGAACACAGATAAACCTCTGCCTCTGCTGAAAAGGGAATATAAATTTTTACCTTACTTTTATCAGAGTGGTAGAAGCTAGTGCTAAATATAGTCATTTGTCTTGAGAAAGATGGCATTCAAAATATAATTCAGAACTTTAATAATGCAGCAAGTAATGACTGACTCCTTTCTCTTCTATAAAATAATCTGACTGTATATGAAATTTTGTCTAATTACTCAGTCCCTCAGTCCTCAAAATAAGCACTGATTATGTGCCATGCCTCCAGGCAAACATATTATTCTTCATCATCATTCTTCACAAGATTATAGATATCTGATTGATACATCATGCTGGGCACCCGTCTGAGTACTGTGAAATTGCATAGAGGCTTTTGGTTTGGCTTTTCTGGAATTCACTAGGAAGCAGTTGTATTGTGACGCGCTTCACAAGGTTGTTTCCTTTTGCATGGAGTGAAAAGTACTCTTATTTTTCAAGAATGTTAACACAGGAGCTTTCCTACTTTTTACATAGCATTTCATTGAATTTTTACAATGTTTATTACTTTTTTCATAAATCACCCCAGCAATTTTTTCTTTTGCAGCATCTGTGTTTAATCCTGTCTTGTTCAGCATTTCAAAGTTGTATTATGAAATGGAGAGTAAAAACAGGCTAGAAATGTTAAAAATTATTATTCACAGCACGTTTTCAAGACCATTTTGTTACTAATTGTTTTGTTACTCTTTTTTTGTAATTAATTCTTTTGTTACTAACTCTTAACAACATTTGCATTCTGCTTGCACCTAAAACGGCCAGTGAGAAACAAGGACTCCGTTCTGCCAGACTTACTCTGTAGCTAGATATATCTACAACTCTCATGACAGTGCATACAATAAAGTATAACAGGCTGCCTTTCGTACCAAGGAGCTAAACTTTAAGGTAGTTTGTACTTTTGCTAACTTGCTAATATGAAACACCTGAAAAATTAATGCAAAGATTATCTTGCTAACGTACATATTTTAGCAGTGAAAAATTCATAGGCAGACGTCTTAGATGCTTCAAATGAATTGGCAAAATCTAAATTTAATCGGAAACCCAGCAGAAGAACACCGCTATTATGCAACTTTTTCTCCAAGAAAATGCAGAGATTCAAAAATACACGCATGAAGTCTCAAAATAATCATCCTGAATTTTATTGCTTATGTAAAACATCATTATCATGCCACATGCCATCCATCACTGCCACTCTTCAGAGGCCTAGGTCTCCTCTTTCTCTTGCAGAGCCCAGCTAAACAGTTTCCTCTTTTTTTCCTTTTGTTGGTATCATTAAGAGCTTAAGCCTAGGAAAGGAAAGTGAGACCAGAGATATTTGAAAGCAGCCCCCAGGGCAAATACCTTTCTGATTACATTGCCCACATTACTGAAATGTCCTTTGTCTGCCTTCCTTATTTTCATCTCCTAAGCATTAGTCATGAAAATACATGGTGAAATAATGTACATCCTTTCAATAAAAACACAGTAGTGTCACTCTGTCCTGAAATCGAGGACTTTGCTTTCCAAGTCATGACATGACACAAAAGTAAGCACTAAAAAATGAAGGGTTCCAGCACAAGAGACGCAGGTCTCGCACTGCCTTGCTTTTTAATTTAATGATATAAGGGATTAATGGAAATTAATTTAATTCCTTAAAAAAAAGAAATTCTTATGTGGCATATTTTAGCATGAGGTCTCCCAGCCCATGGCAGGGGGGTTAGGTTCATTCCAACCCTAACTCTTCTGTGAATCTATGACTATTTTTACAATTATATTATTTTAAATTAAGAGATTTCTTTGTGACATTTCACTTCTGAATATTGGTTATCGAGGGTGAGAACTACAAGTAGATTTGTAATTTTTGGGTCAGTGTTGGTTCTTTTCTACCAGCGGCAAAACATTTCTTTCTGCTACTGTTCCAGTAGTTTCTGGATGCCTCTGAGAATGAAGAATTTTAAACTTCCTGAGTTGATTAATCTCCCAAGGAGCTTTTACGGGCTGTCAAGCCAAGGGGGAAAAGGAGATGCCAGACTTCCCTTCCAAGTAGAGGAAGCAGTAAAAAAAAGTGTGGCAGCAATGGAGATGTCATATGTGTTCCTTCCAGTTCTGATTCTGAAAGTCTAGAGACTGCTGGCCCCATGGGAAAAAATGGGATACCTCTTAACAGAGCATTCAGATCTTCTGTTGAAGAATTTCCAGAAGATGCTGACACTGGTCATTTATGTTTTGTATTCAAAATGTGTTAGAAGAGCTGTCCACTGCTGCTATTTTCCAGAGCTTTGAGGCCCAGAAGCAGCCATGGGTTAGGTTTCCTAGAGTGCTCTACAATGGGTGAATATAAGTCATGCCTTCATGCGCAATACCCATAACATAAACATTTATCCCCTATGGCCATGGATTTTGCAATAGCTATTACTGAGCAGAAGAAAAGCAGAAATTACTTTTTTGAAAGAACAATTACTTTCATGAATCCAGTGCAGGCTATGTACTCACAATCCATGAAAATAATTTGAATGTTCACATCCTTTTCTTTTTACAGTTATAATTCTTGGGAGTGGGCAGGACACTTAGTATGAGAGCCCACGTTTTGATTGCGCATTGATACACTTTTAACAAAAAACTTCATGATTTGTATAGCAGTATAGAGGAAACATCTATTAGTTAGACTTCAGAACTCTATTGTGATAACCTTAATGATGAATTCGGCTATCTCAGTATGATTACCCTCTTACAAAAAGCCACAATCCAGAAGCTAAATTATTCTTTTGGTGCCGGGCAATGATCTTCACTGTTGTGTATGGGCTGCTCGAGCAGACATAAAGACAAAGCAGCCGAAGGGAGTAATTTTCATAGAATCATAGAGTGGTTTGGATTGGAAGAAACCTTAAAGGTCATATATTTCTAGTCCCGCCTGCCGCAGGCAGGGACATGTTCAACACATAGACTACATTGCTCCAAGCCCCATCCAGCCTGGCCCTGAGCACTGCCAGTGATGGGGCAGCCACAGCTTCCCTGAGTAATCTGCTTCAGTGTCTTCTCATACAAATGTTTTGTGCTTATCAATTTTTCTCAAAAGTATCATTCCAGGCAAAAGTGCAGACTGGACTATGGGCAGCTGTAAGTGCCTCCTGGGGCATTAGCAATATTTTAGGAGCGTTGACCTGGCCTCTCCCAAAAAGCTGAGACTTTGGCCCTCAGGGATCTCACTAGCAGAGGGAGCGCTGAGTATGTATCAATGCAGGCTCTACCAGCAGATCATGGGATGTGCACACTATAGAGTATCATTTTTCAGAAATCCATATTCGTCACCAGAAAGAGCTATATGAAGTAGGAAGAGGCCCTGAATTTGGCTTTAGTGAACTGAAGTGCAAAAGCAATAAACAAATTAGGGCCAGCAGTGAAAACTTTAGTCCAGATGAGCTGAGCTTAAACACAGCTACCAAAAATACCACAGCCAGCTTGAGCAACTAAGACAGCATGCTTGAAGAACTTGCAAGGTTAGCTCTTCACAATTCCTACTTACGTCTTAGACTATTATACCTTCAAGTCAGACCTATTCACTCTGATTGCATTAGTCACTCTGCATTCAGTGATT
This sequence comes from Psittacus erithacus, assembly GCA_009867235.2. Taxonomy (NCBI): domain Eukaryota; kingdom Metazoa; phylum Chordata; class Aves; order Psittaciformes; family Psittacidae; genus Psittacus; species Psittacus erithacus. Next base: position 28,677 of record WYDI02032037.1, on the reverse strand, counting down.
TTTAATTATCCTGCAGAATGTTTACTTAAAGAAAATAAAACTTAGCAGCAAAAATAACAAATATTTGAGCTCAGCTCTCTTCCATTTCTATCTCGTTATCTAAATGCATACAGAGGATTCAGTTCTTGGAAATTTGAAGGGAAAAGGCGTTCTAGTGACATTTTAATACCTAATCTGTCTAATTGGTCGCTCTTCACTGTCACAAGCTGTAGTTGATACGAGCCTGAGTCAAGGATTTTCTAGTATTTCTTATGGAAGATTCCAATTTCACATAACTGATCTCAGAAGATATTTAGCAAAGGCTTTGTTTTTCTTGTCTTAACTGCAGTTTATTACTACTATTCATCTATTTTTCACTATGCTATTTATTCTTCCATTTAAGTGTCAACAAGTTGGATTTTAACATCACGTTTTCTTTCTGTGTGGTTATAGGCCCTTGCCCGCTTCAACTCATTGGCTTTTAGAACCTCTTATCTCCTCTAGTCATCCTTCATCTATTGCATAAAATATACAGAAAATTAATTCAGTATTGGAGTTACTGTAAATACGTTTTACTGTGGACAGAGAACAGATTCCAATGCTGACCTGTGTCATGATTTACTTTTTAGTCAGTTTGTATCCCTCAATTCCTCTAATTTTTTACAGCCCACTGTGAGATAAACATATATTTTAAAAATCAACCAATCCAAAGTAATTTTCCCGCATAACCAAAGGTGTGGAATTAACCTTACTCACACAAGGGATTTAATATAGTAATATTTTATTCTGGTTTTTTGCACTTTTAAAAATATGCTTTACAATAACCTTTTACCATTCCAAATTAACCTGCTATTCACACACATTATATTATTGCATTATTTCTTCTTTCGTGAGTGGTTTTATTTTGGCTTAAGGGACTTACTGCTGTGTTTGCTGTAAAATCCTTCTGAAAACCTTTTGATTTTCATATTTAAGTGTCACGTGAGTAATAAGAATTAATTGTTGTTATAAAAAGAAAATAGAAATCACAGAAAGGAGAATATATTTGGTTTACAATGAACGCATCTCTCTTTTAAACACTATTTCAAAGAGTGTAAAGATGGGACTGTTAATGAGCTTAGCATCTACGCATACTGACTGTGGTTCTGAGTAGGATATTCACACCTCAGAGCAGAGAAAAACTTTTCTTATTCTCAATAGAGTCAGAGAAACTGGGCTTTCTGTTAGAAAAGACTGTAAATAAACTGGGCTAATCTCTTGGGCTATAAAATTACCAAGAATTTTCAAGTTTGAAATAAATATATTTAACAAAAATTTTTATAATGGGAATATATTTAGAAGCGAGATAATATGTGGAATCAAATTAACCAATGAAAATTTAAAATTAATGAAAAAAAAATTAATTAGAGGTGTGAGCTACTATACCATGATATGAAGGTAATTCTTAGTTGGTAGTAAATTTCATACCCATTTGTGTCCATTTAATTTTGTATGTTAGAGATGTTTCAGCCAAATTTAGGCAAAGCTGCTTCTTGCTACTAAAGAAATAATGACTTTTTTAATAGGTTTTAAAATTCATATTTTACTGGTGTCTAGCCTACCTCTATAAGGTGAAAGCCCTCTGTAAAACAACAGCACATGTCAAAACTTTACTGACAAATACTATAATGACTAAAAAGAATTTGTGGGTAATAGAAAATTGAGAATTACTTGAGATGCTCAGGGTAACGCTTTCACTCTTCATTAGAATGCTTTGTAAGTCAGGAATCTGGTTTTATATCTCTGCTGAAAAAACATCAGTGCCTGTGGCAGTGTAAGATTTTCATTAAGTGCTCATTCTGAAAGAAAAATTACACTTATTGCACTTAATCAACCACAGCATTTATCAAGAATGACTTGGGTAGTATTGAAGGTCTCCCATGCAAGCAGGAGCAATAATTTATGAAACTGAGTGTATCATTATAAAAAGTAGGACAAGTAAAAAAGGTAGAAGAATTCTTAATTTGAAGTTTCATTGTATTAATCAAAACCAAAACAAAAATTCTTAAGCTGTTCCGATTTTTTTCAAAATTAATTTGTATTCTGCAATTCTTTTTTGCTTTAGCCACCTGTTCTGTTGGGCTCACAGCTGTGCTCTTGTTGTCACAGATAACAACAGGGACACATGAAATTCCTCATGTAAATCCTGAACTTAACATCTGTTGAATCTTTTGCCCCAAAAAGATTCCTTTTGTAGTGTATGCTGTTTGAAGCCTGTAATTATTGCACTGCTCACATAGATTTATTATATTAACCCATCTGTTGTTATTCAGTGGATCATTATTGCATAAAATGACATCCACAGCAAAGTCAAGTACCCATTTCACACATTATTCTGATTATTTTCTCTTCAATTTCTCCTTCCTAATTCCCTTGCTGGAGCACATTTCCCTTAATTGAATTGGTCATTAGATCTCTCTGTAGCAGGCAACCACCAGATGAAAAAAGGCCCTGAGGCAAATTCACGTAATCTTACAAAGAAATTAATGAAGTCTCAGTTATGGAGCATTTTAAATGCCCTCTACACCATGGTTCTGCTGTCACTCAGGCTAAATGTACTGTGCTGTGAGACTTAAGATTGGGTCTGTGATATGATTTAGATTTCAGCAAGATAACCCACAACTCCTTTTTTTCCTTTCAAACCAGCCTCCATGAAAATTATTTGGTCCCCTTACTTTCTACTCCCATTTAGTCTGATTCCTTTTAAATAACTGTCTTAAACATTTTCTGTAGATTGCTCTGCATTTTTCCTCCCTTTCACATGATAACTTCTCTGAGCAGGAAGGGCATATTCTTCTCAATGAAGATGTAGTATTCAAGATATTTCTCTACGGATGTATTTTTGCTCACTTTTCTGAACTTGGTCGCAGACCAAATGTTTAATATTAAATTTACAATCTTTTCAATCTTTCAAAATCACACCATATCCTTGACACTTTCAATTTTTTGCCATCTCATATACACTGAAGTTTGAAGTCAGGCTTACTTGCTATGTTGAAGGTATGATTTAATCCAAATACCCTGCTCAACTACAGTCATCGAAAGCAAGTATTGAGAGCAGGTATATCAAACAAAAAAGGGAATGCAATTATTTTCTCTGCACGAAGAGTTAGCAAAAGCACGACATGTAGCAAATTTAAATTTGTTTAATTTTGACTCTCTTTCTGCAACACAGCACTTGCGATATCTGACGGACGGTTCCTTGCCCAAAAGACCAGTTCTATATAAAGACCAACATTATAATGATTAGAAAGGACCAGAGCCATTGTACACTTTGGGTAGACGATACTGCTATGTACTGCTACTGACAGGACCATAATGGCTGCCAGCGAAGAGTATAAATCCCCAGAAATCAACAAAATAAATTACAATGACTGTAATCTTTGTAATATTTGTTATATTGTGTGTGACCATGTGGAATATAGAAGTACAGTAGACACATGTTTTAAATTCCCTCTTATTCCAACCTGTTACTTGGTGCGTAGGATTCAATGCTATGCCACTTAAAGGTTCAAGTGACTTCAAATCAGACTAACCTTATGAAATAATGCTGCCTGATGCAGACAGTGTTTATGTTATTTACACTTGTCAAGCAGTGATAGAAAGAACACACCAAATTGTAGAAAACAGGATAGTAGAATCAAAAGGGAATGACAGTGGAGAGCCCAATTGCAACATTTTCTTGAATTTTTAATCAATAGCCACAGTTGTTTTACACAGGGGCAGGAATGTCCCAATAGTGATAAGGCATTTATCTGCCACTTACCCATGTACGCTCAACTCCAATACCACTGAAAGAACCCCTGTTATGGCAATGGTAAATTCTCTGGAAAATAACTGGGAAGGTCTTTTAAGATTATAACTTGGGTGTGAGCATAATCTTGTGTCTCCACACATCATGGCCAACTGTAGACACCAGAAAGGATGATAAATAACGCTTTGGTTCCACCTTCCCCTGATAGCAATTACAAGGATACACAGTTTGAGCAGCCTGACGCCATGGAAGAGCTCCAATATTTGAGAGATTTTAGCTCCATCAGTAAATGAAAAACTAATGTTTTAAGCGTATCAGCAACAGATGCCTGTTCCATAAGACACAGAACAGCTCAGAGTAAGGATGCAGTAGGTTTTCTACATTAAGTGCATGGTCATCTTTGTCAAGAATTTAATGGAATGTGTTATATGAATCTGACAGATCATTTGCAAACAATTCATGATAGTATCCAAATTTATTCGAACAAAATCAGTAACTGCAGCAAGATGGTGGATATTTTTTGGATTTGGAAACTGAGTTCCTGGGGTTTAAGAGGATGGCTTTTATCCCTGATAAAGGGAGAGCTCATAGTGTTGTTTGTTGTGCTATGCATTATGCTTTTTGTACTTTGCCTTCTGACTTGGTTGCAATGGATTTTCCTGGGTTCAGCAGTAGCAGCAGTCATTCTTCTCCTTAGCAGCTGTTGCTGTGTTGTGGTTTTTACTTTCCGCTTGGGAACAGCGGTGATAACACCGATGGTTTTTTGTTGCTGCTCAGTAATGTTTACACTGACAAGGTCTTTCTGAGTCTCATGCTCTGCCAGGGAGGAGGGGAAACCGGGAGGAAGCAGAGACAGGGCTCCTGAACCAAACTATCAAAAGAGGTATTCCATATCACAGCACATCATGCGCAGGATTTAAAATTAGCAGTTACACAGAAGGGCTATCTCTCTGCTCGTTTCGGTGGGTGGTGAGCTCTTTTGTTCTCTTCCCTTGTTATTTCCCTTATAATTATTATTATTTGTGGTAGCAGTAGTGGCTTTGTGTAATAATTTACTTACTGGATTTTTCTTATCTCAACCCGTGGGTGTTACATTCTTTCCATTCTCTTCCCCACAACTCTGGAAGCGGGGAGGGGGGACGTTGGAGGGGGGAATGAGCAGGGTACACACCTTTCTAATTTACGAGTAATCTTAAACCATAACATGGATGTTAGAGTAAATTTTAAAGCATGTAGTATTTTTAGAAAAACAAAAAGAAGGAGATGTAAGTTTAAAATGTTTTGAGCTCGGCCAGCACACAGAAGGAAGTTGCCAGTCAGATGGCAACACATGGAAGTGGCCTCTCACGGGGCAACGTTCTCTTGGAGAATCATCTTGTGTCTAATCTGTTAGTACCTTATGAGAATGAAAAAAGGTGTAGCCTACATAAACTATGTAACCAGAAATAAGAGTCCTTGGAGTTAACCCTGTCAAGAGTCCGTGTCTTCAATCTCCGTAAGTAATGATCAAAGCTTGCTACTTTTCTCTCAGCAACCGCTAATAAAATTAATATTATTTACAATTTACATGACACAAAATTCATGCCTTTTAATAGAAGGGAATTATATTTAGTGATACATAGATACTATGAAGATAGGCACAGCAGGGAAGAACTAGCCCTCTTTTGTCTGATTCCTAGTCACAGCAGTAGCAATGCAAAGACAGCACCAAGAGGTATGTGGAATTTATTCTGTACTCAAGTGGAATTAGAGTACTTAGTCCCATTCATAAAATTCCATTTGAAAAGAGGCTTCATGTAATGAAGTTAATTAGGAACAGAGAAGGATGGACAGATTACATAAATTATAGCATATAAATGTTTTCTGGGGTTGGTATCTTCAATACAAATATTCTTCCTTTTTTCTTTCCTTTTTTTTTAAACTAGGATCCCAAGCGTGGCTCTGCACATTTCAGGGGAGATAGAGCTGCTCAACTCAAAAGAAAATCATTTTGGAGAGGATACTAAAAGGCCTTTTAGAAATTGTTGTGTTAAGGATGAATTCCAGAGCACAAATGATATTGGAGGACTAGATCTAACAGTTCTCCAATGGGGGGAAAAAGCTCAACTATTTAATCATCTTAATATGAAATGTCCACAATGAGAGCACACGTTTCTTCTATAACTCTCTTTCTATCTTTACCTAATCAGTACTTTATTTTCTTTCAAGCCATTATCCTTAGTCACAGTATTTTTGGTCTTAGGTGACTTTGAAAATCTGAGCGACTTATAATTATCGATTCTGTTATTAAGAATGATTTTTGATCATACCATTGCCTATGAGATCAACTTGTTTGACAGAGCGGCACTCCCTTGGAAACTCTTCATTTTATGTTATTTAGGAAAATAGTGGGAAGTTGTTTTACTCAAGCAAACACGAAGAAAATATTTCTAAGCAATTTTTAAATATGCAGCCAATCAATGAATAGTTGCCAGAATGACTTTTTGCCACTATGTGTGAGGCCACTCTTAAATGTATTCTGTAGTAGCCCATGTCATGAAGCAAAGTACCCAAACTGTAAAAATAACCCCAAGAGAATGAAAAAAACCCAAACTGAACAACAGGACCACTTCTCACTTAGGTAAAAGAGTGTACACATTGGAGATAAGTTTAGAATTCTCTGAAGTGCAGTCAGGATGGTAATCTCATAATGCATTAAATGCAAATACCTTCATAAAGCAAATAGTTATCCCAGTATTTTAAAACATTTTACTAATCAATGTTCTTATCTGCACTGGAAATGAGAGTGAAACTTTAGTATATTAAGCAGAGGAGCACATTCAGCAAAAAGTCAACCCTGGAATTCCCTGATGCTGAATATAATGAAAACCATTACGTTACCTTTCTATTAATTACTTTCATTTATTTCTTTCTGTGTATACGGCAGCAGGGTGTTAAGTACATGTGTGAAACACAAGGTATATGTAATAGTCCTTTCTCGAGGACACTTTATGCATATTCTACATTATGTATTTCTTCCAGTGCAGACACTGTTCTTTTCATAGAAGTAATACATATTTTCAATCCTGTATTTAGTTTTTTCTGTCCTCTATTTGGCCATTATTCACCAGCGCAGTAAGTGCTTTACAGATTCCTCAGTAGAGTAGATAAATAGCTTGTGTCTCACTTAACTATGTCTACCTTGCCACAATAATCTCTGAAATGAAGTCACAACATAATGCTCAAAAAGCACCTCTGGCTTTGCTTGCTTACATCCATTCCCAAAACAGCCCAAAAAATTTGTACTGCATCTTATGCCACAATCTTAATATTACAGAAGTGAATTCGTTAACATTGCTCATTCTCTTGCTTGTGAGATAAAGCAATCAGCGAGCTTCTGTTAGTCCAGTTTATTTGCAAGGGGTATTTCCCAAGCAAGAAGAAATTACTGCACTTGTTCATCACTGATTTTATTAAGAGATGTGTGTTCAATTATACTGCCTTGTAAACAAGGGTCTGCACTATACATAGGCACACAGCTAAACTTATTATCTTTTTAGTGTCCTCATTTTGCGCTGTAGAGTCAAATTTTCCAAGATGTCATGACGAATAACCTGGAGGCTAAGTTCTTTGTAAATTCTCAAGAACCAAGAATCTAAGCTTTGGAACCAATCCTGAATATTATAAATCTTGACCTATGTCAGAACCTGAATAAAAAAGAAGTGAATTATTGAGGTAAGTAGCTCAGGAAGATTTTAGAAAAGGATTACACACATGAATACTGTAAAAAAAAGCTTTTGCACTTAGAGTAGAGAGAATAAAATTTCAAGGGCTTTCAGCCTACATACATCAAGGCATAAATCATTCACCAGCTTGAGTCAGGAAATGTTCTCCCACAGAAATTTTTCTATCTATAAAGCATTTGCATACATTATAAAACACAGGTTCCTGAAAAGTTAATAGTAGACCACTACTGAGAAAAAGCAAGTTATCATAAACTAATTCATACAGTTTTGAAATGGAAATTTCAAAGTACATAGACTTGAAGAGTAACCAACAATGCTTTAAAGAATGTCTTCAGGAAGGAAACTGAAAGCACTTTATAAAGAAAATAGTTTTCGATATCCTCATTTCACTGATTAGAAAAGGAGACAAAGAAAACGGAAGTCGCAAATCAATCATGGCTAAAGCCAAATGTAACTTGCAGTCTTTTGAGTCTTCCACCAGTTCTCATCCTGATGAGCCTGAACCTTTTGTTTGGTCAATTCATTTCTGGTCTTTTTTTCACAAGATTGTCTTTATGCAAGTTCTTCATGAATCTTGAATTAAATATTGGAGGCATTCCAAGTCATTTTCACAGAACTGTCTTCAGGTGATTCCACTGGAGGTAAGTTTGAATCAACCACAGTGCTGGTTTCATCTGCAAGTTACTTTTTTCCTTCTTGCTAGGAGGTTTAGTGCTGTTTTTCTCTTTCCGTTTGAGAACACTGATAACTGACGAATATTTTCATTTGTTGCTAAGTAATGCTTACCCCGATCAAGGACTTTTCAGCCACAGGTGCTCTGCTCTGAGGAGGGCCACAAGAAGTCAGGAGGAAGCAGAATTTGTTGTTTGAGTTGCAGTGCAGTAGTCCCAGCAATGGTTACTTATAGTTTTTCTTTCCAACTTTATCTATCTATCTCATGTCATCATTCGTCATACATTTTGCTGGGGACAAGTGTTGACATATCCAAAAGTTGAAAGTCCCAGTTTTATTCCTCTCCTGTTGATATGGACATTAAAAATCCTTTTGTTTTCTGGAATGTGAGAATAAAGTATACAACATAAGAAAGACCATCTTCCAGAGCTGGAACAGCATATTAAAACCCTAGCTTTCGAAGTGCTTATGTCATTCTCAGAGTGGTAGGTTAAATTTTCAATGGCAGGCTCTTGGTGCTTTGCTGATGAGACACCTAATAAGAATTCAAGGAAAAAACAAGATTATGAGTGTGATCTAGGCTCTACAACACCTATGTTCACTGCCAGTACAAATTCCATATAGAGCCTGGTCTTTTAGACGTCCATGAAGGAACTCATGTACACCATGAAAAACCTTATGGATAAAGTGCGTCCTGTGGCAGCTCTTAAGAAATTCTGATGGTATTATAGCTGATTAGTATTGAGACTGGCTTGTATATAGTGCTGCTGTGTAGATAACATCTCTGTATTTAGAATATAATTATATTCTTATTTGTCATTGCTCTTGACAGAGTTCTAAACAAATCATGTGTCCTCCTGATCCCAAAGTGACACTTTCTCATAAAATTAATATCTTCTTTTCAGCTGTCCAAAGGAAATAAAAACAAAACCAAACAACCTAACAAACAAGAAGAAAATATTATATTTATTGGTACACGGAACTAAAATCAATTTAATTGTTTTGCCTATTGGTAACTAAATCTGACATTTAGGCTTTAAGCACTGAGGGAAACAGGAGAGTAAAGAAGGTTAAACTAAGCCAAATTGAAGTTGAACATTTAATATAGCAGTATTAAAGTTTATAAGTCAATAAGAATGCATTAACTTTGATGGGAATTTGCAAATCATTGTACTTACAGTGTGATACACAGTGTGATAAATAGTATACGTATCCACTTTCAAGAAAATAAAAAGAAGAAAATTGGATGAAGGTCCATCCATGTACACAAGAGAGATGATTTGCAATGTGAGTAAGTAAGGCTACGCAACGGTCTTGTAGACAAACCTATTTAATATTTAATTTTACAAAAAATGCCATCTTTCGAATTAAAAAAGGATTAATTCCTGCTCATGGAATATCACCATTTACACAGTTTTTGAGGACACATTGATTTCTTGAAAAGCCATCTACTAGTGACTCCATTTCCATTTGATTCTGAATCTTGTGGTACTCTTCAATATGCACCATGTTATATTTTTAATGTCATCACTTGATCACAATGTCCAATATATCAAGGAAAAACTAATTCCACCATCAGCCATCAGCCATTTCTGTGTGGTGTGTAGAAAGCAAAAATCTTTCAGCTAAATCCTGCTTAAAATTAGTATTATTTAGCAGCTTTAATATCACACTGATGCAATCACTTGCAACATATCAGCGCAAGTGAAGAAAAAGATTGCAGATGATGAAATAGCTGTCAAATGCAGACCTTCAGCCGACTCTTTTTGCTGCTGTTTCCTTATTCCAGCAGTGTCAGGAGATGCTACTCCTCACTGTATTTCCTCAATTTTTTTCTTGTTTTGGAAAGTATCAACTTCTGTCAAAATATCTATATTTAATAATACTCCCTGGGCTAAGACGACATGGTATGACACACTGTTACATAAAAACATAAATAATACATATTCCTTTAAATGTTTTAAACTGATGGAGGATATGAGACAGACGAGTAATACAAATTTTATTCAATACCTAGATTGCATCTGCTAGAAAATATGGACCTCAAAGTGTTTTACTTTAAAGCATTCTTCATCATAGCTAATCAGCATTTTTGAATCGCAGATCAAGTCAGTATATATGTATCCAATACTTTGTAAGGAATTCAAAATTAAAATTTTTTTTGAATATTAGAGAAACTTGTCAACATACATGTTTTTGTAGTAAGGGCACATAGGTACTCATGCCTTCCCTGAAGTTGCCCATTGCCTATCAAAAACACGGACAAATTTCAATCATAAAATAAATCTGCTATGCTTGAAAACAATCACAGTGCTGCCAGGATATTCTATAAGCTCTGTCTCTTCAGATGCTCAAGGTTTATTTTTGCAAACGTGCATTATTTTAGCGTCGCACCTTATGGCTTCTGTGTCATATTCAAGGCTATTACACACTGGTAAAGCATGGCACAGAGGGTCTGTATGGCCTTATATGTGCTCTGGTGAGACCGCCCCCCTGCCGTCCTGTGTCCAGCTCTGGGGGCAACAAAACAAGAAGGACGTGGAGGTGCGGGAGTGAGTTTACAGGAGGACATGGAGACACTGTGAGGGCTAGAGCAGCTCTGCTCTTGAGACAGGTTGAGAGAAAAGAAGGGTCCAGGGGACCTTAGAGCAGCTTCCAGTTTTTAAAGTGGATACAAGAAGATTGGAGATGGGCATTGGACCATCTGTGGGGACAGATAAAGGAGGAATAGCTATAATATGACAGTGGGGATATTGAGGTAAGCTCTTTGGCAGAAGCCTGGTTTGCTAGAGAGATTGAGTCCTTGACAGTGCTGATGATAAAGGATCTCTTCTGGTCTCTTGGGCATCTTCAATGGCAAGACCACATTTATTTGCTTCAGGTCAGAACAGAATAGATATTTTCCAGGGTTAGCAGAATGGCTTTCACATGTACTTTAAGTAGACAGTGGTGTAGACATGGCACATCTAAATATTCAGTCACAAACCAGTCCTTCTTAGAGGCAATAACTTTGCAGTAATTTCAAAGTTTAATACCCATGCTAAGTAAAACAGAATACCTTGCCCTGCTGCAAGATCTCCTTCTCAACTTCGTTACTCCCGCTATTGATTCAGGCAGGCTCATGAGACAGGGTGCAGCTGTCCTGCTTTTTAGCTGTAACCGTAACTTTTTTTCTTTCCTGGTAATTGGCGCAGTGCTATATTGTTGTTTTAATCTGACAGTTTATATATGAACTGTACAGTTCAATATCTAAAAAGCTTCTGCCTTTTATGGATTGTCTGTTATATGATTTTCTGTGAGTCCTTTCAAATGAGTAATAATCTGCTCGTTTTCTTGTGCATTTTGATATATTTACAATATACAATTTTGGTAAATATTTCCTTCCCCATCTCCCATCATAGAATTACAGAAAAAGCACAAAAGCTAATACAATAGGAAAATAAATTATGTTCTCTATTGGCTTTTTTTTTAGTTCTGAAAAAAATAAAGATTTCCAGTCTATGACATTCCTGACAGGCCCCAAAGTGTGAGATATCATAAATAAATATTAAAACAAGGAGACAGGAAGTTCATCAGGAAAATATTTTTGTCACAATTTGCACTCATTTTCTGTGACAGGTTCATAGTATTCTTATTTAATATTACACCAGAACAGTTTCACTATAAGGTGTGTTAAGGCAGAAGGTTGCTTTAGATGTTTCAAACTTCTTTATCAACCAGTCATCATCTGTAATTGCCCAGATTTTTGTTACCATTGCAGCCAGGACATTATACAACCGAGCATTTTTTGCTAATATCTAGTTAGGAAATTTTAATAAAATAGATTCAGTAATAGCAAAATCTTGTTTAAATTATAGTGACAAGAATTTTTTTGTAACACCTTACAAAACTAAGCTCCACCAGGAGCTTAAATGTATATTACGGTTAATGAGGCTGGTAGATGTGATATTATTACAGGAGCAAATCAACAGATATTTGAATCTCAAGAGCAGATTGCAGTCTTGAAGATTAACCAGCAGTCTTGGGTCCCCATGCTCTTTGTGACTTTATCCTAAAGAACTTTACTGATCAGTTTCCTGAAGAGGCCGATGTCTGCTCTCTCGAAGTCCAGGGTAGAAAGCTTTTTGCGTGACCTTCTCACTGTCTTGAGGATCTCGAACTCCACCACCTCATGATTGCTACAGCTGAGGGTGCTTTGGTGCTTCATATTCCCTCCCAGCCCCTCCCTGTTGGTGAGCACAAGGTCAAGCATGGCCCAGACTCTTGTCAGCTCATCTGTCACTTGCAGGAGGAAGTTATCTTCCACACAATTGAGAAATCTCCTGTATTGCTTGTGCTGGAGCGTTCCATCCCTCCATCTGGTTTAGGGGTGGTTGAATTCGCCTATCAGGACAACGGTCTGTGAACATGAGGCTGCTCCTATCTGTCTGTAGAAAGCTTCATCCACGGAGTCCTCCTGATAGTGTCTGTAGCACATCCCCACTGTAATGTGCCCCACTGAATTTTCCATTTTGACCCTGTCCCACAAGCTCTCCACTGACTCATCACCTATCCACAGGCAGCGTATCACTCATACAAACAGCAACAACTCCTCCCCATCTCCATGGCCTGTCCTTTCTAAAGAGACTATAACCTTCTCTTCCAGCACTCTGGTCATAGGAGCCATTCCACCATGTTTCTCGTAATTCCAAAAGTGTCATATCCCTGTATCTGTGTACACATCTGTAACCCCTCGTGTTTTTTCCCCATATTATGAGCATTTTTATTAAGTCATGTGAGAGGATCTCCATATTGACTCTTCATTGGCTGGGTGCATGAAGTAGCTCTGCATCACTCTAAGCATTCATTACAGGGGCTGGCATTTCACTGGAAGTGTTGGGATGGATCCGTGCTTTGATCTGTATTTTAAAGCTGCCTTGACAAACATGGCAAGTCTTCTACCAAAGCACTTTGTTAGACTAGCCCCACAAGTAAACCTGGTCTCCCAAATAGAATCCCATGTTCTAAATAACCAAACCCTGAATATGGCACCACAACTCAAACTTTTAGTAACCTGCTAAATCATCCTGGCTTTTTCAAGGTCCTCCCCTTTGACATAGAGGACCGATGAAAAAAAATCTAAGCCCCAGAGCACCTAACTACACTCTCCCAGGACTGTGTAATCCTTCTTAATGGTTTCTACATCAGTGCTGTTTATTTCTTTAGCACCCACATGGACCACTAGAAGAGGGTAATAATCAGTAGGACTTACTAGACCAGGTAGCCAGTCCTCAACATCCTTGATCTGAGACCCTGGTAGGCAAAACACCTCCTTTGAGATCAGGTCAGGAAAAGAGCTCGGTGCCTTTCACAGAAGTGCCTTTCAAATTGAAGTCACACTCTGCTATAACTTGCTGCTTTTTTCTGTGTGCACTAGTAGAGATCGTCTTTACTGGTGTTTCAGCAAGTTGTTCCTTTGGTGCATTGGGTTTTCCTCTCTAGTCCCCAGCAGAAGTTTGAAGCAGTTCTTGGGGAAGTCAGATTTTGTAAGCAGTCCCTTGCTTGGCCTGTTCCTCCCTTTTCTGTTCTGTTTTTATTGTTGTTGTGGCTATTGGCTGGTTGGTTTTGTGGCTGTTTTTTTTTTGGAGGGGGGATGTGGGGCCGGAGCAAGTAGTCCAGCCCTCTCAGCTTCCTAACTTCTTTTAGCCTACTGAGAGTGTCTGGCAGCTCAGCCCCTTGCTGCAGGGGGACATCCACCGTGGCGCACAGACTGCAGCCGTGTCCATCGTGCACCCTCTCCACAATAGACCACTCGAAGCACTTTCTACGCTCCGAGATCCACACTGCAGCCTCCCAGCTGCTACTGCCAGGCAGCCAGAGAAGAGTTGGCCCTGGCCCTGGGGGCAAGTGATAGCCCTCGCCAATTGCCTACTGCCAGTTCTGCCCACCGTGATACCTAGGGAGGGTTTTACACTCTCAGAGCTGCGCCGTTCTTCCTGACACCGCCCCCTGTGAGTCCCTCCTCAACTCCGGGAGCTGCCGACTCAGTGGCAAGTCCTCTCGAAGGTTTGAGGCTCCCTACATGACTCACGAAGCTCAGAACTGAGGCTCCTGGACGCTGAGATTTCCCACTCTCTGAAGCTGAAGGCGTGCTTTCTGGAGCTACTCACCTCGGCAAAGTTGTAGAAGCAATTAGGAACAGACAATCTTGATGGGTTTGCAGACCTTTCTGGGTGATATTTTCAGTTCACAGGGTGTCACTAGCTTAAGCATGTCAGAGCCCCCTGCCTCCTCCTGTCACTTGAAATGCTGTTTCACCAGGGAGACTGTGGCTCAGAAGTAGCAGTCATTTTTCTCCTTCTTAGTAGCTGGTGCAGTGCTGTGGTTTTGACTTTCGGCCTGGGAACAGCACTGATAACACCGATGGTTTTAGTTGCTGCTCGGTAATGTTTACTCTGACCAAGGTCTTTCTGAACCTCATGCTCTGCCAAGGAGAAGGGGAAGCTGGGAGGAAGCAGAGACAGGACACCTGACCGAAACTAGCCAAAAAGTTATTCCATAAAACAGCACATCTTGCCCAAGACGTAAACTGGGGGCAGTCACCTGGAAGGGCTAGATCACTGCTCAGTTGGGCTGGGTATCATTTGGCAGGTGCTGAGCAGTTGTATTCTCTTCCCTTGTTATTTCCCTTATCTTTACTATTATTGGTGGTAGCAGCAGTGGTTTGTGTTATACCTTAGTTACTGGAATGTTCTTATCTCAGCCTTGGGAGTTACATTCTTTCAAATCTCCTCCCCATCCCCCTGGGAACAGTGGTTGGGGGAGGACAAAGGGAGGGGAGTGAGAGAGGAAATGAGTGGTTCTGAGTTAGGACAGAGCTTAAACCACAATACAGACATAGGTGAAAAAAATCTCTTTCTAGATACGGGGATGCCTCTGTCTCCTGCAGAAACTGGAAAGGCAATGGCCTGAACTATGATGACAGAAGTCCCCTGTCGTTAAAGTCATCTAAATACTTGTACAAGCAATGCCCTCCTGGCCCTACAGACCCCGCTTGAGAGAGCACGTTGAGCTTTTCCAAAAAGGAGTCAATTCAGCTCAAACTTTCACCAAGCTGCAAGCATTCCTGTAAATACATACCCCCATCTGCACTGGTGCTCTTCGAAGCCTCATAGTCCTTTGACATTGGTCATAACCCCATTTCCAGTAATTTTATCACTACCTCCTTCTTCCACCCTCCCATTCCTGCCTCAATCAGCTCTAATACCTAAGGGTATTAAAAGTGAGGGGACGGATATTCCCTTATGGCTCCTTTTAGAATATCGTATTTTTCTCTCCATTTGCTCTTAAAAAACTCAGTCTTGTCTTGTAACCTTTCTTTTAAATGTGTTTCACGTGAGCCAGTGCTCCCTTTTCATTTAGCCTCCTAAACTCATGCATGACTTCCACCCCTAGACTGACCAGCAAATCCGACTATGAGCAATCAGAATCGGTGTCTTGACATTCTACTTTTATAGCAGCACTTTTACTAACATTAATTGAGACAGGACAGATCTAATCCTTTCTTGGATCTGTGAAAAAACTCCCACTGACTTCAAAGGAAGATGCAGCTGAGTGGCCTTGAGAACAACTCCAAGGGCATCTATCCACAGTCTCAGCAGAATCAGAATCTCATTTTATAAAAAGCAAAAACACGAAAAGCTCTTCTGGTTACTTGGAGTATAACAGTGTGCATTTGTGTGCACACATGTCACAGATTTAAGTACCTACTGTAAATAAACAAATTTACTGTAGCATGAAAGGGATTTTTCCTATTAAGTTGCCAACTTTAAAGAGAACCTAAAATCTTTAACTCTTGAGGATATCTACATTTATGCGCCGTGTCCATTATGGGAGATCTTTTTCAAGATCTCTTTTTTTCTTCTATAATTTCTTTAATAGTATAATCAAAGAATCTCTTTTTACATGTCACTAACACCAGTTGGTATAAACAGTAAAACCGAATTCAGAACAATCTTCATTATTCTGTTTCATAAAAGACTTTCTATCTCTTAGTGATGTTACACCTTTGGACTACACAGATTTCGCCACTTCAGATATATGAATGATTCCTTACTCACCTGCAGTTTCTCATCAACCCACCTGCAAATACCAAATCATGTCTCCTAAGTAGTGTTTGTATGTTTTTAGGCAGTGGCTTTTGCAACTTCTTTTGTTTTCCAGTTAGTGTCTTTCCCTTTCAACTTTTTCACCTGCATATATGATTCAAAGTAAAATCCTTAAGAATCATGCCAAGAATCAGTATTAATACAAATTTATTTGATAAATAAATACTAACTATATTGTCCTGATGTAATGCTTATAATCCTGAATGATAATAGAAAATTTTGCTGACTTGATATGGAAGAAATATATGAATTTATGGAACAGAACTTCATAACTCACAAAGAGTTATGAAGCCGGTATGTTTATTTGGGAGCAGGGTGCGAGGTGGATTGCTCCTCCTAACTCGCATACCAAGAGCTCAACAAGCTGGAATACTTATTACACAAGAACATACATATTCATCAGATTTCATAAGCATAGGAGGAGATTACCGAAATTAGTTCCAAGAACTCATTAATACCATTCCCCTTCCCCTGCGCCTGAACACTCTCAGCTGGTGGTCTTGGGCCGGGGTCTTCTGGATGAAGTAAGAAGTCTTCCTTGCTGCGCACTTTTCATATTTGGCACATTTTTCCCACATGGCACCCTGGAGTCTTTTAGAAACTAGTTGAATCAAGTTCCTGTCAGACATTCATCTTCTTGAGGGAAGAGGGTCTCTGATTTTAAACAATGTGTTTCCGTTACCTATTCTATTCTGTGTTATAGTTTAACTACAAGACTAGCAAGAACAAGAACATACTTGTTCCCTGTACTAACTTAAGACAATCAATACATAGTTTGAAGAAAACTCGTAACACTTTCCTTAGTCCGTTACTATTCCTCACGTCAATGTGTTGGTGAAATATGATGAGTATTAGTTTGAGATGGCCGCTATAAAAATGTGCATCATTTCTTTCTATTTTTATTTCTCTACAGCTGTTATAAAAGACTATATCAGGAACATTTCAGATAATTTTAAGTGATTGTGTGACAAATATTCTAACCCACCAAGTAAAGGCATATATTTTAATAATTTTGACAGAAGCAGCACAGGGCTCAGGGTGTCTTACAACATCCTTTCTCAGATTCCTTTTTTAAGTATAACAGTGTCATGACATTACATTTTTTTTTCTGCCCATTGGAGTTAAAAAGCAAGTGCTAAGAAGTTGGAATTCCACCTTTCAAAAAGTATAAACACCCTGATTTCTGGCCCATCAAGGCAGTGATACAATGGCCATATCATTTTTATGGTTAGAAAACCATTGCTGGTCCTGAGCTCTGTCTTGAGAGCTTCGGTAAATATTTCCCCTCAGCAGGAAGAGGAAAGACATATTCTCTGCCAGAGAGATTTTAAAGGACATGGAGGGCCCTTTAAGCTGATCAGGGTGCTGGAACCGTTCATTCCTTCACATGCAAATGTATTCTGGAAAGTCAGATCAAAGTAAATGATGTAGTACTTTGTCAGGAGTCATTTGTGAGGTACATGTTGTACCTGTTTTACACTGCATAGACCCATGAAGCCCTGCAGCAAAGGGCAAAAGAGAAAAATATCCTATATCCAGCAGAAAGAAGAAAGATTCAGTTTAAGATTTTGCTGCAGAGATGTGCTAAATTAGCAGATGTGATACACTGTTGTGCATTTTCCCTTGTTTCTACAGAGTATTTAGTTATGTACCTTGTTTGTGACTAGGGTGCACAACTAGATTCCAACATACGAAGAAGGATGCAATGACTAAAGTAACCATTAATTCTTGGGGTCTGTTTCTGTCACTTTAAGACACCAGTTAGTCTACCCGCTTCCCAAGAAGGATGAGACCCTTGTATCCAACCTGCCTGCCCTCCCTGGGCAGCCCGCAAAGTTGGAGGATGTTTACCCAACCTATTCAGGGACCCTACGAGCAGCTCCACGCTGATAGAGGTTAGGGAGACCAGTCCACTCGCTTCCCGGGAAGGACGAGAGCCTTGTATCTGACCCACCTACACCCCCTTTGGGTAGCTCACGAAGTTGGAGGGTGTTGGTTTAACGTATGCAGGAACCTCACGAGCAGCACGTTAGGCCAAATCCCTTGAAAGTTTCCAGAAACCTATATATATAAGAAAGTTATTACATATACTTGTGCAAGGATACAGGTTCAAGGTAGCCGGTGATAGTGACTGACTATGAAAACAGGTTTGGTAAGAATTAAAACTGATCAGTGATGATACTAAATACCTAGCAAGATGTTAGTAATTAAATGCGCATAACACAGAGCTCTTACGCAATAGGCGTCCCTATGGGGGGGGAGAAGAGAGATCCATCCCGTCGACTGATCCCAGACATTTCGATGGAGGGCTTCTCCCAACATATCCCCCTTCTCTTTTGCCAATTTATACTATTTCTTTACTTTTAGGTGGAGCTTGAGTTACTTTAGTCATAAATTCCTTTCATACCTTTGTTAGGATTGGTGTAAATTTTCCTCGCTTCGATTTAAAGGTACAGGCTAAAAGAATTTCAGAGCACAAGCTCAGTGAGGTGTGGTCGCAGCCTGGGCAGGGGTCTCTCTTGAGGTGGGTGTGTGTTTTAGTATTATAATGAAGCAAAGCTCAGCTGCAGGACACGTTCTCACCATCACTGCTGATGCAGTAGCTACGATCCACCTGTCTTGACAGCATCCGGGCAGTTCTTCCTCCGTGATAACAAGAATGAGTCGCAGTACTTCCGTACCACGCTACTTCCCATTTCAAGGATATTGCCCTAGGAGCAGCATCTGTGTCTTATCTCAAGGTTGTTCTGACAATACAGTCTCTGAGCTGAGCTTTCTGAAACCATATTTCTTCATTTTTCCCCAACCTCAGTTATTTTCCTTCAGTTTCCCTTGCTCCGAAAGTTTCAGTGATTTCAGGAGTACATCAGACACAATCAGTATGCTGCCCTGACATGGTGTGCCTTAAGTTAATTTCTTTCTGTAATGACGTGTAGACACATCAAAACTACCATGGCTGCAGTTTTGGCAGTTAATGTCAGAGTCGAGTCATGAAAGAAGAATACCTTCTCACAGGATGGATGAAGCCACCAGTGTTAGGATTCTCCATTCTCATTTATTTAGGGATGCTAGTCAGGGATTACCAGTACCAAACAAGTAGAAACAATCTCTAGTCCACTTACTTATCCAGCTAAATCCTGCTTAAAATTAGTATTATTTAGCAGCTTTAATATTACCCTGACGCAATGAGCTGTGACATGATTTGTTAGTACTGCTCTGTGTGTGGCAGTGATGCACATTAAATGCAGTGTTGGGAAAATTTGCATTCATTTCATTGATAACAATGTGCTTTTTGGACAGTAAATTTCTGCATCAACTAATTACTACCTCTCTGACATGGTTAATAAAGGTAATCAAAAGGGCTTTTCCAGCATGGTGCCATTTCAGGAATGTGATAGCAGCTTAGAACCTGAACAGCTGCTGCATGCTGCAGCTTAATTATGTATTGCTCAAGTACTCAGTATTGGAACAGGTTGTGATATTTAAATTCTATTGCATCCATCTTCTAATGCTAATCACTCATTGAAAGAAAAAAACCCCTCAAAAACCACAAAACAAAACAAAAAAATCCAACACCAAAAAAAACCCTAAAATGTAGGCATTTAAGAAGATAGCACTGGGTGGAGAATAACACACAACAGCATCACAGGTTAAGATTTTCCAAGTGAAAGACTACAAAATAGCTACGACCCAAATGTCTGCCAGTAAAATTCTAGAGTTATAGCTAACAGAGTATGAGTCAACAAACAAAAGTACCTTTTCAAAGTTCAAGTCCAAGGTCTATAAATCTATTAAAACCCTGTACATTTCATGATTGGTATGTGAAAGCTCTTTCCATAGGCATGTTTACACATAGTTTCCTATGAAGGGATCTCCGTTGTGGCATTTGGTAGCTGTAAGCCTTATTTATGTGCAGTTCTGCTAATCTCTTGTCCCAGGGCTGCCTGAAGAAACTCTCTCCCTCGGCTCCCTCTATAGATGAGGCCTTGTAATTATCATTTTGTCGAAGAATTTATTTCGCTGATTGTCAGCCATGGGAAAATTCATACAAAAAATTCACAGAAGAATATAGTTTGCTTCTGCCTTTTATTGGTCAGGTTACACTAGATAACCTTTCAATGACTATATTCCATTTTAACTTCACTCAAGAGAGAGTTAAAAAAAGAAAAGCTTCTTCTTTAATTATGTGCATTTTTCACATGGTGTCTGCTGCAGTTAATCAGTCAAGACTGATAGAAGCTGGGATGGTTTGGGTTTTAATTCTGAAATACTGTCTTCTGTGACAGAAACCAACATGTAACTCCTAGAAGGAGCTTTCTGAGTTTGGGAAATGTCAGGCTTGTAGCTCCAGTACCCAGAAATTTCTTGTTTCGCCAGAAAAACCTTAGCTCCTTAAGCTAAGCAGGTCTAATTCAGAGAAAAATATATAAGCCAGGAAAATCAAATTCATTGTGCTAAGGCAGCAACTGAGCAGTTTCTGTAGCAGAAATTACAGGCAGTCGTTGCTAAGGAAGAAGCTAGAAGCAGTGAATATTGGCTGATATTTGTGTAAGGGTATTCAGCTTTGAATCTTGACCCAGAGTCTGGGACAGAGGCCAGCAAAGTCATTGGATGATAGAATCCTAGACTGGTTTGGGTTGGAAGGGACCTTAAGTCTCATTCACTTTCAACCTCCTGTCACAGTCAGGACATGTTCCACTAGACCAGGTTGCTCCAAGACCTATCCAACCTGGCCATGGACTGGTCCAGACTTTCCCTGGCACTCCTGTGCATCAGCCCATGTTTGCATGCTCTGAAGCAGCATCACATGAATATGACTCATGATATCGCCAAATAACTGGGAACATGAACTGGACATTGTTACTTAGCCTCATTTCTAGTAGAACTGCAACACAAGGCCTATTTTATAGGAGTGTCTACCTAATGATTTAAAACTGATAATCGTGATGGTTATGTAGAGAGTGTGCACCACAAGTAACATTATCACTTGGCTTAGTTGATCAGACCAAGTGAATGGTGTCGTTCCCCCAGGGGAGGGGTCTAATTTTGATTAATTTATGTGTACATCATTAAGTAACACTGCAGTTTCTGCTTGAAAATTTGTCTGCATTCAAGAAATAAAAGCATTTTTTGTGACTCCTGGAAGCTTTATATTATAGGTCTGTGTCACCTCTGGTATAAAAATCTATCACAAAAGTCCAGAGTTCCACTTTCTTTAGTTCGTGACAGTAGTGATTTTCACAGGATCTAATCTGAACTCCTCATCTGGCCCTCCTTCTTGATAAATGCTTTCCTGTGAAGACAAGAATTGACAGTCAATCAGTAATACACATTCTTTTATGACTTGTTGAGACTAATTTGGTTTTTTGGGACACGCTGATGATTTTAAGCACCTAATTCATGCCATGCATTCGGGAGTCAAGGTGGCATGATAGCTTCTGGCTCTCAGACTGTTTTTATGAGAAATCTTTCATGATAAATCTTTCAACTGCTTCCACTAATCACTAGAGATAGTTCTTTTGCATGTGAAAATAATAAATTGTTTTGTTCACAATGTCAGACATTTTAGGTATGAATACTGAACTAAGACTTGCGATGATAGTATTGGTGATGCTTTTGCTTTAAAAAAATTATTATATGATCTTAGAAAGCTCATGGAATCAGCTTTTCCATCAAAATTGATATTCACAGGAACATAGTTTGGGGTTTTTTTTCCTTATGCCTATAACAACTATATCCCTGACTTAAGGCACATAAGTTCCCAGATCTTGTCATAGAATCATATCATAGAATCATTGAATGGTTTAGGTAGGAAGGGACCTTAAAGCTCATTCAGTTCCAATTACCTGACATGGGCAGGTACACCTTCCACGGGCAGGTACACATTCCACTAGAGCAGATTGCTCCAAGCACTGTCCAGCCTGGCCTTGAACACTGCCAGGGATGGGGTGGTCACAGCTTCTCTGGGCACTTCTGCCAGTGCCTTACCACCCTCACAAGAAAGAACTTCCTCCTCAGATTTCATCTCAGTCTCCATTCTGCCAATCCCCTTTGTCCTTCCCTATATGCCCTTGTTTAAAGCCCCTCTCCAGGCTTCTTGTATTCACTTTAGGCACTGGAAGCTGCTCTTAGAAGCTGTGCTGGAGCCTTCTCTTCTCCAGGCTGAACAAGCCCAGCTCTCTCAGTTTGGCTCTAGAGCAGAGCTGCTCCAGCCCTCGCAGCATCTCCGTGGCTTCCTCTGAAATTGCTCCAGCAAGTCCATGCATCTTGCATCAACATGATGAAAAAGTGCTGACTACTTTAAGAGACACTGCTGGAGAGAACCGACTACATTCCTTGGTATGCCACAGTTTTCTCTGTGTCACAGACAGTGTCCCTACTAAAATCAAAATATGCCACCAGAGAACAGTTCCCCACTCATATTAACATAGCCACAGGGCTGCCAGCAAACTATGACTCCATGGTAATGATAAGTATAGCAATCAGAGTTCAAATCTGCTTTTCTTTCCCTTGGGCAGTGAGGTGTCATGAAAACAATACGACTAGGGTTGGGGCTAAGCAGTAGTTTTGGAATGCAGCTTCTGGGAAAAGAGTAAAATGAAATCTGTAATATTGTCACGTCTTCCCAGTGGGCTTGAAGTTTTCAGCATCTCCCAGTGCTTTTTTACATTTTCATCTCTGCTTCTTTTATTGAAAAAGTCTGAGGTAGTTTACTGACAAGCAAAAGTTCATGTTTAGTGCAGGTGCTACATTTAGCTAAATGCCAGTTTATACCTGTCTTAACTAACAAGAAAGCACTACTTGTGCCAAGAAAATGCATATTGAATCTGCGTGTCTGTGCTTATTAATTACCAGAATTTCTTGCACTGGATTTGGCAGAGAGACACACTGACTAGAATAACTAAAAAAAAATAAAAAAATCTTTCTAATAGTTTAACTCCTCAGGAGTACTGTATTTCTTTCATCGTCCTCCATCCACTCCATCCATTTCTAAATCATTTCAGTGTCATTCCTTCAATTCCTTCAATCATTTTAAATGATTGCACCTTTTGGCCAAGCCAGTTCTGATAATTTAGAGAGGAAAAGTCATACACCCATATTTTTTCTGCTCCTTTTTGCCTACCTGTAAATTATGTCTTTTTATCTTAACAACGGCATAACTTTATCTCAGGATACTGTAAAAACAATTCTCTGCAGTGTTCAAGGCCAGGTTGGAAAGAGCTTGGAGCAAGGTGTTCTTGCCTGTGCTAGGGGGTTGGAACTGGATGATCTTTCAGGTCCCTTCCAACCCAAATCATTCTGAGATTCAGTGATCCCCGTCTTCTCCAACTCATGGCAACAGAAATCAGTTGTGCTTATGCCTGTGAGCCTGAAGAGTCCCCTAAGATGACTTACTTCATGATGGAAAACTGTTCACCTAAAAAGTCTGCAAGATCCATTGTATGGGCCTATCTCTATGCAAACTTCTGCCTGTCCCTGTTAAACATCAGTCCACACACAAACTTAGAAAATCTTGCATAATTTTTTTCTGGCATATATGCAATAAGTAGCTATCCAGTCTTGTTTTTCCCTATAAGCCATTCATTTCTTAGTTTAGTGTTTTGAAATACAACTTCTGAATAGTTCTACTGCAGAGCTACCAAGTCCTACCCATTTCTTTAGCACCTCTCAATACTCTCAATGTGTTCACCTCTCAATGTCTCTCACTTCAGTCTAACCGTTTTTGAAATACACACCATGAAACTGATACTGTCATGGGATTTACTTCTTGCAGTTTGTCCCTCAGGAATGTAGATATGAAATTTTTAGGTTTTTAACAACCAGAGTTTGGTGGGTCTTTTGTGTATTCTCTGCTCCTCCTCATTTTTCAAAGGCTCCATACCATTTTTTTTCTTTTTGGATTATTAGAAGTCTAGATAGAAGCAAGGAACTCTTAAGGTTCAAAGGGCCTTAAATTAATGAATAAGACAAAGCACATGAATTATATAGGCTACATGGAGAAGAAATAAGGACCAGTGTCACTACTGCAAATTACCTGCTAAAAACCAGCAGCATAATAAAATGAGACAGAAGCAAAGGACTTACGTGTTTTGTGTCTGATTAATTTAGCCGCTGGAAAGGGAATGCAGTATATAATGAAGCTGTAACTTTGCAATGCAGTATGACAAGAAGTAACTATGCCTCTTGCAAGAAGGCTAAATGATGTGAATTTCCAAAGTGGCAAGGCATTTTGGAAGACTTCGTTTCTCAGTACTCAACATACATATGCAGAAGTACAGGGCACTGCCTCAGTAAAATGTGTTTTGAAACACTAACTAAATGTGTAAATACAAATAAATGCAAAGTAGCTTCATATTATCAGTTGCAAGGTTGGGCAAGTTACCTTAGTTTTTATGGAACACATCCCTGACAGCTCCTACTGCAGCTCTCATTTTCAGGCCCTTAGCCTCAGTAGCACTAGTGTTGAAATATTACTACCATCAAAAATATCTACTTCGGTTGTTAAAAAATAAAATCTACTTTGACAAGGAGTCATGAAAGGTGGAAGATATTTCAAAACTGCCTGGGTTTAGTGGTAGTTGGTTTTGCCACGTTTATCAAAACATACTTAATATGTATATGAAACAGTGTAGTAGCTTCAATGCAAATCTGTCTTTGCTCTTTTCTTCCTCTTTGTCACAGGCTAAAGAACATTGTATAGTGTGCACTGAAATTCATGGCTGATAGTGTTTGTTTATTTACAACTTAGTGTCTTCTGATAATTTTTTACGTTTGACCCTGTCACATTATGACACCAGGTAGTCTACCCGCTTCCCAAGAAAGACGAGACCCTTGTATCCAACCCACCTACCCCACCTTGGGCAGCTCGCTAAGTGGAGGGTGTTCACCTAACCTATTCAGGAATCTCACGAGCAGCACAGGCCAATAGAGGTTAGGGAGACCAGTCCACCTGCTTCCCAAGGAAGACGAAACCCTTGTATCCAACCTTCCTACCCTTCCCTGGCCAGCTCGCTAAGTCGGAGGGTGTTCACTTAACCTATTGAGGAACCCCACAAGCAGCACATTAGGCCAACTCTCTTATATCAACTATAAAGTTTCTGGAAACTTGTATCTATAAAAAATTTATTTCATGTGCTCGTGACAGGATACAGATTCAACATAGCTGGTGATAGGAACTGACTGCAAAACCAGATTTGCAATAATATACTATCAGAACTGATTGGTGATAATACTAAATAGCTAGCAAGATGTTAGTAAGTAAATGCACATAACACAGAAATCTTACCCAATAGGCGTCCCTATGGGGGGGGAGAAGAGAGATCCCTCCCATCGACTGATCCCAGACGTTTCGATGGAGGGCTTCTCCCTAACATCGCCCTTCTCTTTTGACAATTTATACTATTTCTTTACTTTCAGGTGGAGCTTGAGTTACTCTAGTCATACATACCTTTCATACCTTTGTTAGGATTGGTGTGAATTTTCCTTGCTTCAATTTAAAGGTACAGGCTAAAAGAATTTCAGAGCACAAGCTCAGTGAGAGGTGGTCGCAGCCCCGAGCCAGGTATGTTTTGAGGTGGGTGTGTGTTTTATTATTATAAGGACATTATAATAGCAAAGTTCAGCTTCAGGACACAATTTCACCATCACTGCTGAGGCAGCAGTTGCGATCCATCTTTCTTGACAGCAACTATGCGGTTATCGTCTTTATCCCTGATAACAGGGATGAGCCATGGTACCTATGTACCACTCTATTTCCCATTCCAAGGATATTATACCACATTCTTACAGACCTCGTCTGTTCTTGTCTGCTCCACTCTGTTCCTGAGCTGAGCAGAACTTTGCAAAGCTGTATTTCTCCATTTTCCCCAATCTCAGTTATTTTCCTACAAATGGGTAGAAGGGAACAAAGACAGAAGAGCATAGCTTGTTAGCAGAAAAACCTGCCTTTTCCTTCTCACATTATAAGAAGGCATCTCAACCCCTTGCAGCTTTGGTATTATTATAGGACTCTCACACTCGAAGAGTGAGGTAGTGCTGTGGAGAGCGGTTTGAGGATACCTGCTGGGTGCATTGCTCCCGCTACAGAGATCTAGAGCTGAATCCAGACTGTTACAGCTAAGGACGATGGAATAATCTGGCAGTGGCTCATAACATGCCTAGACCTAAGAGGCTCAAAGTTAAAAAACTCATTAACTTTGTGTTGGTGAAATGGAAATCAGCTCAGCTGTGGTAGAAGCACAGAGAAGGGTTTGTTTGCCAGAGCACAAAGCTCAGGGAAGGCAAAGGAAAAACAAGGGAAGACCATGGCCTAGGAACCAAACCAGAGGAGCTGCAACAGCACACCAAAAGCAAGACAAATAGAGAATCATAGAATCATAGAATAGTTTGGGATGGCCGGGACCTTCAAAAGTCACCTAGTCCAATCACTCTGCAATGAGCAGGGACATCTTCATCTAGATCATGTTGCCCAGAATCATATCCAGTCTGGCCTTGAATGTCTCCAAGGATGGTGCCCCTATCACCTCTCTGGACAACCTGTGCCACTGTTTTACTACCTTCATTGTAAAGAATTTTTTCCTTGCATCTTGCCTGAATCTCCCCTCTTTTAGTTTAAAGACATCACCCCTTGCCGTATCCTAACAGGCCCTTCTAAGAAGTCTTTCCCCATCTTTCTTATAGGCCCCTGTTAAGAATTCATAGGCCGTAATAAGGTCTCCCCAGAGTCTTCTCTCTGAAAGACAACAGCCCAAGAGACATGAAATACTTAGTGGTCATCATTGTCTTTGCAATGTAGGGCCTCTCCTCCTTGGCTCTGAAGGGCCATCCTGTCAGGCTGAACAGAGAAGAAAGCCAGAGTGGCATGAAACCTTGGCTGCTTGTCCTGGGTTCGGCGGCAGCAGTAGCAGTCATTTTTTCTCCTTCTTAGTAGCTGGTGCAGTGCTGTGGTTTTGACTTTTAGCCTGGGAACAATGCTGATAACACCGATGGTTTTAGTTGTTGCTCAGTAATGTTTACTCTGACCAAGGACTTTCTGAGCCTCATGCTCTGCCAGGGAGGAGGGGAAGCCAGGAGGAAACACAGACAGGACACCTGACCCAAACTAGCCAAAGAGGTATTCCATACCACAGCATGTCATGCCCAGTATATAAACCGGGGGCAGTTACCTAGAAGGGCTAGATCACTGCCTGGGTGTAGCTGGATATCAGTCAGCAGATGGTGAGCGGCTGTATTCTCTTCCCTTGTTATTTCCTTTATCATTATTATTATTTGTGGTAGCAGTAGTGGCTTTGTGTTATACTTTAGTTACTGGACTGTTCTTATTTCAACCTGTGGGAGCTACATTCTTTCGATTCTCTTCCCCATGCCTCCCAGAGCAGGGGAAGGAATGGGGGGGAGTGAGTGAGTGGCTGCGTGGTTCTGAGTTACCAGCTGGGCTTAAACCACGACAGCTCTTTGCGGCACCCAACATGGGGCACAAAGAGTTAACGACGGATCTGACCAGAGTGTGTTTAATAGCATTTGTGATAAGCATTCATTGTTTCAAATTAATAGTCACTTGTCACAATGCTGATTTATTGGCTCTCAAAGTTGTTGCTCTTGATCTCAGAGTTTCAGCTGCAAAAGAAAGGTTTCCATACAAGGATAATGTTATGAGTTGTTCAGCCAATTGGACCACACTAGAGAAAGGCATCCAGTCTCTGAGGGAATCAGCCATTGTAGAGATGATCTATTGCAGGTAGGATGATGGGAATGCACCTGTAGTTCCAGATGTTATAAACAAACGACTGGAATCCAATTTTTTTAAAAATGCAATTTTAATTAGGCTAAGAAGCAATAAGCAAAACAGCGCTGGGTGCACACACAGAGCCTCCTCTAGCTCCGTCACAACGCACACCGAATTTTTCAAAAGCCCCGCCTTTTGTATCCACATCTGGACCAATCTCCTTTTGCCACGTAGTCTTCCTGCTTTTCTTTCATTCGGCCATCCGAGTCGCCGAGTTCTCTCATTGGTCTTTTGACAGTCTCATGGATCTTCTGAAAATCTCGTGGCGTCATCTTCCGGTGGAGAGGCAGCAGCTACATCCGCTCTGGGCTGTGCCACGTTGGCACTAGGTGGGGTTTCCAGGGAAGCGGTGGCTACGCGGGGAAATGGCAGAAGCAGCGCTGGGGGGGAAGCGGCAGCTACGTCACTACGTCAGCGCTAGGCGGGGTTTTTGGAGAAGCAGCGGCTATGGGGGGGAAAGCGGCAGCTACGGAACACACTAACACACTTGTCTATGTTTTACTCTTACATATTCGCAATTCAATTCTAACATTCCTCACAGTTATCATACAGATTATAATGGTCACAAATTGTGTC
>WYDI02032036.1:0-15987 GCA_009867235.2 Psittacus erithacus | reverse complement strand
CTTAGTTACTGGACTGTTCTTATCTCAACCCGTAGGAGTTACATTCTTTCGATTCTCCTCCCCATCCCTCTGGGAGCAGCGGAGGGGGGATTAAGGGGGAGTGTGAGGGAACGGCTGCGTGGCTGATTTGCCGACTGGGCTTAAACCACAGCAATTACACATAAACAGCAATAAAAAAAAAAAAAATATCTATTTAGGGCTATAACTGCTTTAAAGCTGACTCTTCAAGAGCCAGGAACTTATCAAACCTGCTGTAGCACAGCCCTTCTTTGAAGTTCCTCTTCAACTCTGGCTTTGCTGTAATGCATACGAATTATTAACCCATTATGAACATCAGCACCTGGCACTTCCTACCTAACAGAAGCCAGCACCACGGGCTCCCCAGCCGCCATTTTCATCTTTATTTGAATCTGGAAACTGCAGATCTCTTTTCTCCAGTTAAGCAGCAGATATAAAATGTGACTTGCAGCCCTGGGGTAGCATTTGGACCTGATGATCTTAAAGGTCTTTTCCAACCTAGTTGATTCTATGAGTCTATGAAAATAGAGAAATGGTTCTGCAACAAGGAGCAGGGAACTGACCCTTCCCATGATGGACAGCACAGCCTGCACTCTCCAAAGTCCCACCACCTCGCTTGAGCAGTGCAGGGTATCATGACAGGGGCACCCTGGGATGCCAGTACAGAGAGGTTACACCCTGCCTCAGGAGAGGGTCCCTCTGGGGCTCCCACCTCTGGGGCAATTGCTCCCCATGGGGGGAAATCCCACACCTTTCACAGAAAGAATCTGTGGCAGGAGGTTGTCTTTGGGTTTGTTTTGCTCTGAAGATGGACATAAGCAACGCTTCAGGGTGACAGGCTGTGAATGCCGAACAGCCAGAGAGGGCACATCACAGCTCTGCCCGAGGGCTGTGGTGGTGCAAGCTTCAGAAATCTCACATCCTCGGGATTTTCACTGCATGATAGGTCTTGCTAATCCTGTTCTGAGGCTGTCAGCTATCCACACGTACACAATACACACAGCTTAGGCAATAATACAGGGGCTGGCTTTAGCCTTGAAAGGCAAGCTTCAAATTCAGATGCTCTGCCCAATACTGGATGCAGCTTCCAAATGCTCAGAATCTTCATATAACCTTATCAAATGCATAGCTTGCCATGGCTGGATGCAGTCGAAACAGAACAGATAAAGGAGAGCAGGGCTGTCTGTGTGACTGGACACAATGGTTCATGGCCAGCACCATTCCTGCCACCAGGACTGGGATGCTACAAAAAAGCGCTGAAGTGGAGGGAGAGCAGCTCGTATGCATGGGACATGCTGTTTTCACAGCCAAAACACCCTGTTAGGCCAGGGTCAGCATAAGATTTTCAGTCATAGAAATTACACTGAACACAAAGTTCCCCCCAGTATTAATAAAGAGCTCAGACCAGCAAGTCACAGTTTTGATTTCTTTTTCCTGAACAGCAAATACAGGGAATATTTCAAATAATCAACGATAATTAGCTTACTTCCTCATTGCCCATGGAAAAGTGTCTTCCAACAAATTCCATCACTTCACAGATGTCCAGCTCTGGAGCAACAACCAATTGACTGTCACTCACTAGCCCAGTGCCTCAGCACCCTCACCAACTGCAGCACTGAACACTGTTTAGGTCAGGACAATGAAACATTTGTGTCTTTTTCTTTTAACTCTTGCTTTGGCTTCAGCACTGCAACCTATCCAGTTGCAGACATATTCTCTATCAGAGGACAAGACACAGGAGCATGTAATACAGATGTTACCTCCACTGGATTTACCAGCTACTAATACGCTTTTATTGCCAGCCTACAGCCCAGTTAATTCCTCTTGTAGCGATAGCAGTAAACTCTGACGACGAGGCAAACCTACAGGGGCTGCAAAGTTATGTCAACAAGACTGTAAAACAAGGCAGTCAGAGGAGGAAGATTAATGTGCAAAAGAGCACATGTGATCCGTGCAGCAGCAAAAGAACCTTCCGCAGAATTCATCCTACTTCTGTAAATCGAGAACAACAGTTTTAGAAGTAGGTTCTCTTTGTGCTGTGCTCTCTGGTACTTGAAGGACTGGCTAATTACAAACCCAGAAAACCTCAGTGTGTTAAATGAAAGTGGATGTAGCCACTTCGAAGCTGCCCTGGCTACAGAATTACTGTAACTAGATCTGGAAAATGCTCTACACAAAACACAGCTGTGTATGTCTACATTTATCCAATTATTGTCTGTTTTTAAGCAATTATTTGTGTATTTTTATTTTCTGTGCTATGCTTCACTGCTTAAAAAATGGAATTATTACATTGAAGTACTTTGCTACATAAGAGCTATTTATGCCATTGAGGTCTAATCCCAGCGTAACCAGAGGAACAGAAAACTACAGGGCGGTGGGGGAAAAAAAACAACAAAGCAGCACTACAAAAGCCTTAGCCTTTTCAGTTGCATTTACCTGTTATATAAAATGAAATAAAACAGAAACAGACCCAACATTTCAGTACCATTTCAAACCAATCCCAAAGCAAAATGAACCCCAGCTGGTGCCCAAGAAATGCTGCACAGAAAATGCCACACAAGGGGTATCACCAGACACTGGCCACCTGCCCATAGCTTTGAGTTCTATCTACTGCACAACCTTCCACAATCATGCACCCATCACACTGGCAACCCAGCCTGCATTTTACTCACTGCTCACATTAATACAAGTCACCTCCTCAGCCAGGATAAATCACCACTGCTTCACCTCAGTCAGGGCAGCCACAGTGAATTACTCACCAGATGATGCACTCCGCTGTATGTAAAAGGGCTTCAGAGATAAACACATTTTAAACTACTGGAAAGGAAATTTGGTTATAGGTAAGAAATAAATGTGTGATACACAGTGGGACTTCAAGGAGAAGACTCCCTGATGTCAGCTGCACTTAAGTGGATGCTTGTAATTTAAGCATGCTCTCAAATGTTAGCCTAGGAGGTGCCGAATGGAGAGCTACCTAACATTTGACTAGAAAATGATACGTGAATTCCTATCTTGCTGTTCCAACAGCAAGAGATGCAGAGGAGGAAGGAAACAGCTATAAAACTCTTAACAGCCCCTCACTGCAGTATTGCAACTGCCACAAATATATACCGTATTTGCAGTCTGTGAGATATGAAGTACTTCTTCATTTCTATCTACATTTATTGGAACAACTCCTAGATGTATTTCACTTAAAGAATAGCAACAGATACCCAGGGATTCCATTAGTCTCAGAATATTTTTGCTTGTTAGAACGATTCTCTGTTCGCTATCAGAACAGTTCTGCAATAGAGCTCTATTTAAGCAATTAGCCGGACTTCATGCTATCAAGTACTAACTTTTTTTTATCCTTTAGCCCAGTTACTATTATTCTGGAATGATCAAGAATTTCCCTGTTCTGTGATGTTCTTGGAAGTACAGAGCATGACAGCGTACAACAGCTTTACTGTACAGCAGGACAGGGTCATAATGAACCATTTAGTTCTGATGGCAATTGATTACAATTAACGTAATTTATGTATCTTCCCTTCTACAAATTTGCCCCATAAAGTAAAAACTGGCAAGCACAGAACTAAATTTTACAGTTCTCTTTCCATCAGAGGCTAAACACTGCACAAAAGATTAGCCATTGCTGGTAAGCATTTTGAATGCTGTGCAAATTAAAAGGACACTGGCAAATCAGCTCCTGCTGGGAAGTATCACAATCCTCCTATCTTCTTAAGATCTTAGCTGGGGAGCATAAGGCTCCCAAGAGAGTAGGTGTACTCAGTTAATCCATTTGAAAGATGGGTTCTCCTAAAAAAGACCTACATTCTCTTTCTTGTGCAATTTAACAATGGAGACAATTCTAGCCTTTGTGTTTCTGGGTTTATCTTTGCCCCAAATCAGTGTTTTTAATTCTTAGACAATAGCAGCTCAGCAATTTGATTGCATTGGATGTTTCTATGAGGATTGCATTTCAGAGGTAAGCCCATGAATTCTACTTCTATTTTCAAGTTCAAAACACACGGCTGCTTCTTCACTTTAATTAAGGATTTTGCATTCTGCTGTCAAAGTGAGCACAGTCACCACAAGAAATTGTGGCATTTTCCCCAGTGGCCATATATCTTATAGGAATTTCAGCTCTTTACTCACTTCAGCACCTTATGAAGCAGCATGCCCCCTCGGCCCACAAACTAATGAGCTGGAAGAAAAAACCATTTTTCTGCATCTTAAAAAGCAAGTACCCTGGAACTTGTCTTCATCTTCACAGCATGATTTTATGAAAGATTCCATGTTTATGGTGTTACCAATCACAATCATCTCTCAAAAACTGCAAGACATTTTTTCTACAGGCTCCAAGACACCTGAATTTGTGGGATTTTTTCATGAATATTAACTAAAACTGGAAAAATCCCCGAGTTCCTAACTTGTAACAAGACTCAGAAACTAACCCCAAACACACCCCAAACCAGAGACACAAAAGATTCAGAATATTATTTTTAATCATATTCTTTTCAGAAAGTTTCCTAATTATTAATGATTCTGTTCCACACAATACTCTAACACATAATGCAGGGAGTGTTTCTGTCCTTGATTTTAGTAGCGGATATCGTATCTTAAAGTTTTCAGTTCTTACCTACTCCTACTGAGAGATGCTGACTATATGGCATGCAGGTAAAATCAAGCTGTGCAGTGCTCAGTGAAGCAGATGCTGACCAAATCCATGCACAAAGGGCAAAACACTCACTTATCTGCAGAGGCAATCATCTCCTTTTTCAGATGCATAATTAGGCAACCTGTCCTGTTGCTGCTGCTGCTGCCATACTTGTGCTCTGGATCCAAGCAGGAATGGCTCCCAGGCAAGAACCAGGTAAAAGGTGCAGGAGCTTTCCAGCAGCAGTATGCCTCCAGACAGCCTCTCTCCTGCCTGAAGGCTTCAAGGGCAGATCACACACCTGAGTCTCTCTCGGCACCACAGCTGAGCCTTATGATTTTAAATTTCTGGGTTGAACGGAAGAAGTAACTAAATGTCAAATAACAGAGCACACAATTACTTGGAGAGTCTGCAGGCAATGAAGTTACTTGACTTGTACCTGTGATAAAGGCATCTTGCCATGTGCTTGCAAGAAATGCAACAAGAGTATGTTTTTGCTGTTCAAAGCGGCTACTTAATCGTTAAGTGCAACACCCACAAAAGAATGGCACACCATGACCCTCAGTTCTGAGCCTTTTCTTGAATTCAGCCAGAAATCCATTTCAGAGAAAAGAATTACAGGATAATAAATACCTTTTAATAAGACAATTTTTGTTTCTTAAACAATGTTCTCCAGGGTAGGACATTTTCGTTCTAAAAAGAGCTAGCTCTTAAAAGAAATTAATTGGTAGAGAGGACAATAACAAGCAGTCTTCTCCCCTGCTAGTAAGGCACTACTCTTAGAATACAAATTTTGTCTGGGAGCAATCAGCATATGAGCTGCTCTCAGAGACAAGAGGCTGACAGGGGTAAGAGGCATGCAGCCACGATGCTGCAGGAAGGGTAACCCCTAATTACAGAAGGGCATGAAGAAGCTGTATGGGTTTGCTGTATTATGACAAGCACATTGCTGCCTGCATTCAAGTTTCAGTATTTACTTCAAGTTGAGAGAGCACCTGGGTTCCATGGGAAGATGCCTTCAAAGCATCTTTCACACTGGCTCTCTGCAATGTAATCCTCTCTGGATCGGCCTGTCACCTTGTCTAAGGTAACTTCTCAGCTGAAATCCTCCTGGCATGGTGTATGCCTGGCATGCAGGTCTGCAGTTTGGGTTCTGAGTGCCTGTGTTATTTCAGCAATCTCCAAGTTTCACACCCCATTAGCACCTGGGAGCTGCACCCAGCACTTAAAGGGAGGCTGAAAGCCACCAGCTACACTCACACAACAACCTATCACAGTGAAAGTGCCTTCTGGAAATTGCACAGCAAAAATCAAATACATATTTCAGCTTGTAATAACACAGGAAAAACTGGTAGTCTATATTCTGGAAAGCAAAATTGGGGTTTTATTATTATTATTACTATTATTATTATTGCCATAAGCTTAGAAAAGATGCTGCTGGCCTCCAAGTGGTAGAAAACCAGCTGCTTACCACACAGACACAAGGGTACACATCTGCCTGCCACAGGATTACCCCAGCCCCCCTCAGACAGTGCCACTGGGTGTGAGCCCTGAGCACATTCATACTGGTAGAAGGAAAACACATGGCAGGGTTCACCTCTCGCAGGTGAGGGCACAGTAATAACTGCAACTGCTGCACAGATTTACTCAGTCCCAGTTCATGCTCCACAGGGCCCCACTGCTTCTGCCAGCTGCAGTACTCCGTGGTCCTGTATCAGTAAGCCTTAGAAGCTCCCTAGTATCTGACCACACAACTTCTAACAGCTACAGCTTTGGAAGGAGACCGAAAACAATCTCTTTAACCCAAAGCTGGTAACAAACTCCACTGCTCTGAGGGAATGAATAACTAGGGCAAAATTTATCTCTGGACTAACTGCTGCTGAAGCCATTCCATCTGATTCCGGGCATTTTTGTCAAATGAAGGATGGGGAATGCATACTGCAAACAGCCACAATCTCATTGATGGAAGTAACTTCTGAAATAATAAGAAAAGTAGTCACAGTCACAGCTGTTTCAGATATAATATACAACTATCTCAGCAGCTGAAAACAGCTTTCATTCTCTGTTTTCTTCATTCTCTCCAAATTATACTCAGCTCTCCTCTGTGTGATAATTTCACATATCTGGAAACCTCTAAAAGAATCCTGACAACATGACCCGATCAAGCACCTTGAGGATGCTCAAAGGTATCTGGTTTTGGCATTAGCACACAGTGAGATCTAGAGATAGGAAATGGGAGGCTTGTTTTCAAAATATTTTTTTTTCAATAAAGACCAAGTATCTTGGTTTCACCATAGATGAGTATCATTCTGCAACACAGTGCACATGTATTTGCCACATCCTACTCCCTGAAACACAGCTGATTAAATAGCTGTTAATCTGCTGCACCAGATTTATACATGACATGATTCACACTTGTCACACACCATTTAACATGAGAAAAGCTAAAGAACAGTTGTTTGTGAGCTATATAATCCCACTCAGAGAAAAAGAACAGGGAGAACAGGAACTATCGGACTGCATCATCTTTTGACACACTGTACCAGCACAGTTAGGTATAAACAAATCAGACCATTCCCCAATATATTGCTATTTCACTAACACAAGTAGCGTGATTTGGCAGGTCCAGCTTGAACATAGTATTTTGATACACCTCTAAAAGAGAAGAAGAACATGAGGGAGCTGTTTGCAGCTCCTGTTTGCAGAAACTGTCTTTTCCTTGGAAAAGTTTTGGCCTAAAACACCTGTGCGGCACTCAAGTAAATGCTTTCCCTCTGCTCACTTACTCCAAAACACATTTTCATAGGGGAATTCAGAGAGAACTGCTGAAGCTGAGCTGCTTGGAAAAGTACCCATTCTCTCTTTAGAGGATAACTTGCAGCCATACCTGGAAATTGTTCAAGAGTTGTACAGCCGATTGGAAGACTGGGGAAAGGAGGGGAAGCGGTATGAAAAATTCATGAGAAGACCTCCAGAATACAGTCTCCTTTCAACACACAGCATGGGTCTGAAATGCCAACATTCAGAACACCAACCAAACCAGAGTCGAGACAGGAAACCAGAGGGCAGTGGAGAGAAACTCTCAAATGAACTTATTCATCCCAGGATTGTGCAGAAAACCACCAAAGCAGAGAAGCTGCTCATCAGTCTACTCAACACATCTCAAATGCAGTACTATGCTTCAGTTCCATCTGCCCCCAAAGAAAAAGGAACAGAACAAAGCATGTGGGGAAACTTCTGCAAACGTGGGGATTCTTTACTAACTATATTAGTTAACATCCTCTTCAAGTCAGAAAATGTTAAATCTGCTATTATTTTTTATACGGTGCTTTTTCACAGCAAAGAAAACAGAGACACTTGAGGCTAAGACTGTGGCCCAAGCCCAAATTGCTAACTTCTTTGGATATAACCCAACAACTTCCTAATCTGAATACTTTTGACCACTTCACTTAAAGAGAAATATAGAAATATATCCCTACAAATCAAAGTCGTGGCCTGACCTTCAGCTGTGATACCCAGATTTACTTCCACTGCTCAGAGTAAATCCATTCCCTTCCCACCCCAGGATTCCTTTCTGGTCTCAGATCCTACATTTGAGCAGCCCTTAGCAATCTAGAATACTTTGGGATGTAAGAAGTTGGTTTTGGCACTCCTCATCTATTTCAAGGTCAAAAGTAAGCAGCTTTCTACAGAAAATGGATTCAGAAGTGGATGCGGCTTTCAGTAACACTGAAAGAAATACCAACACATATAAGCATACACTTAATTTCTACCTTAATTATTCATTAAACAATGCGTTTATGCCCTCCCTGGCCCTAAAAATATTAAGGCCCCTTGAAAGCACAGCAACTTTGAATCACCTGGCACTCCTGCTGACAGTGTTTGCAAGGAGGGAACAAGCTGGAAGAGCAGGGACATGCAGGTCAGGAAAGGTGCAGGCTGGCAGGACGGGACAAGGAAGTGGGGTGCTGAGGCTGAAGGCTTCACCTCAGCCAGCAATGTGCTGCAGCTCTACCAGCTGGAGTTGATGCTTGCCCTTTCACTTCCTCCTCCTCCAAGTGTGACATTCTCTTGCCCACACTCACACGTGCATTCTCCCCCAGCGCCTTCAATGACACAAACTGATGCTCTCACACTATTTTAGGTAAGTAATAAAATAAGTCTTCATTATTACTGTATATTTCTAGTTCTACATCATGCATGGGTTAGTATTTTATTACATACTCTGTATTTTTATATCACTTTATAACGCCACTGTGCATAACAGTCTTCGTGTGATCCTTCCTTGCCAGTTTAAACTTGCAGAGGCTTGGCTCCAAAGTGAAGTACATAAAAAAGATGTAGTAGGCTTGTTGAAACAAATAACAGAACAGTCAAAAGCTTTCCCCAGAGAAAGACCAGTAGAAGACAAAGGTAGAAATATTTATGCAGTCACTAAGGGACTTTGGAAATGTGTGTTCTGAATAAACACTCATCTTCAGTATGCAAGTACCATTGCCTTGGCTGTCTCCCAAAGATCAGTGAGAATGGAAATCAATGATGCTGCCTTGTTAGAAGACACAAATCAAAGCATCAGTGACTTTGTAAAATCCCTTCTGTCACTTTGACCTTCTGGTGCCAGGCTTCTCCACAGATTCATTACCATTCATAGAAATGTCTAAAGAGGGAATAGCAGCACAACAGTGTTTTAGAGTAGCACACTAGCAGCGGGGATCATAACAAAAGCTAGGAAGCTCAGTATACCAAAAGAAATGATAATCTCATGAATGGCTGCTTGCAATGCCTTCAGGACTGCATCCTCTCTTCTAAAAAGTACAAGTCAATTCTGCTGTTGTCCAACCGTATACCAGGTCCCTTGCTCACCATCTGCACATACTATTTCCTGTGAGAAGTGTGGCTCTCTTCTTGCCCACTCAGTCATGTTGTGAGCTAGTGCTACTGCAATTACAGTGGCACCTTGTCTAGGGCCACCAACATGGTCAAACATCACAGATGTGGTGTGCAACACCAGACATGCCCTCCCTTTTGGATCATCTCTTCTAAGAAGGAAGTGGGAGAGGGGTGGTACTAACCTGAGTATCCAAGCTTGTGTAAAGACTAAAAGGTTCAATCTACAAAAAGAGCAGACAGAAACAGCCATTACTCTGGAGTAGTGGAAAAGGCAGTGATTTGGACCATTGTTGGTCCAAAGTAGCGATGCTAGAACAAACACACCTGCCTGAACAGGGATGGCAGGGTTTTTAAACTTTCTCACTTTGAGAGATTCCCCCTTTTCTGGACATCCTACCATCGCACAGAAATTACAAGGTCTCTACAGTATTTGGATGAGTGAAGGAAGTTACAGTAA
Organism: Psittacus erithacus; assembly: GCA_009867235.2. Taxonomy (NCBI): domain Eukaryota; kingdom Metazoa; phylum Chordata; class Aves; order Psittaciformes; family Psittacidae; genus Psittacus; species Psittacus erithacus. The sequence continues at coordinate 5,986 of WYDI02032036.1, read as the reverse complement.
CTGGAGTATATCAGAGATTAACTACGGAACAACTCAAGCTCACAAGCAGGCCCTTGCATCTTCCATTTAATCCTCTGTTACATTTCTTTCTTAGATTACAATTGACTGGTGCTCTGGCAATTTCAAGGCGTTAGAACCATCTCAGAAAACTGATGAGGACAGGGCTGACCACATCCTTGGCAAAATTTTTCCTCCCAAAAGCTGTATCATGGTTGTTTTGTTTTCCATTAAAATTTCATCCTGAAGAATGTCTCTTCTCCAGCTCTGCACTTTTTATGTCCATTCGCACTGTGCGTTTTCTGCAGGCTGGCATCTTCCTTGGTGTCAAAATCCGAGCTCTTAACTTTGCTTGGCCAGACAATACAGATCTCATTAAAGAACTTCCAAACACAAAAGCATAAAAAATTTCTATTTAGCCAGCTGATTAACAGACTACAAAAAGATAATAACCCTACCTACAGGAGACTCCTTCATTAGTGTTCTGAGATTAGCGCTCAAGCAAAGTCTTCAAAGGAACATCTTTCAAAGCACAAGGGACATTTAAAACCTCAGTCCTGCTGGTCCAGGTATTACCCTGCAAGGTCTCGCTTTCTACAACATCCTGTGTAATTGGAAAGCCTAACAGAGTGGAACCAGGTTAATGTTTTCTCTTTAATCCATCACATCTGTCGAAATTACACAGCTATAGTTTAGTAGGGTAAATTTTTGTCTGTCAGATTATGGGGCTCCTGAGACTAATTTAGAGTTTTGCTATCTCCAGACACACAGATCGTGAGCCTCACTTTAGCTAAATCATAGAAGAGGAAAAAAGAAAATTTAAAAATCTGGCTTTCCTCCAAAAAACTATAAACTCCTTTTACTTTTAATTACGCCTATAAAGCACCTTTTGGTTTAATATTCACTGCAAGTATACTAATGAAGAAACAAGCTACCAGTCCAGGGGAAAAAAGCTAAGGAAAAAATTTGCCTTGAAACCCTCAATACATCTTTAATCCACTTAGTAAATCACAGGCCAGCCAGCACATTGTTCCCAGGTGAAAAAATCCCTGATTACCTCTGTCACATTCCTAACTTAAATGTCATTTTCACCAACATATTCTAACATCAGTGTAGCATTATTACACACATGTAGTGGATATCAGGGCCAAATAATATCAAGACTGGAAAGAGACTGAGAAACCTCCATGAAATTCTCAATGTTATCAGCTAAGCTGGGGACAGGGGAAATCATCTGGTGAGAGAAGAGGCAAGAGGAATCTTGTCCCTGGATGGCTTCACATTTCTAAAGACAAATGGCACCAGCACTCCCACCTCTTCTCTTACAGACTGAGTGTGGATAAACTCATCCACTCTGCAGCTGGACTCTAAGCCATGCTAGTTTGGTCACAACATTGTCCTACATTGTCCCACTCAAATTTGTAACAGCAGGTGTGTGCGGCACACAGAATACAAAACATATTTAAATAGAAAGAGCAAAACACTTCTGTAACAAAGAATGGCCCAGCTGAACAGACTCCCCTTTGGGAGATCATCTGGATTTTCTCAGTCGCTGCCAATTTGACTGCAGACAAAAGCTTTTCCAGCATGTACTGTTCACTTCCAAATGACATTATTTCTATAAGAGGAAGTAGCTACTGTATGTATAAAACATCCTGGAAAGATCAGGGGATTCCTGTAATAGATAAGGCTTCAGACTATTTAAAAGCCAGACAAACTAAGTCTAATGCTTGCTGAACACAACAGATTACTTATGGCAATTATTAATCTCAAAAGCTTTCTTGACTAAATAAAATTGTAAATATAAAGTAAGTTTTGAACGGCATTATTTCACTATGTGGAACATGGTGCATCATCATGGGCCTGTAACTGTGATGCTACAGTTTTTTCTGTTAATTTTCCTCCTCATTTTGGCTATTGTTATTTGTATTGACTTGTACTGCAGCCACTGTGCAGGGAACTGGTACTGTAGCATTACAGGGGGATCTGTTTCTCCCATCATGAGGAGCACACATCATCCATACACATGACATGCCATTTGCTTCCAAATTATCCAAGAAAAAATGAAGCTTGGCTTTTATGAGCAAAAGTAGGAACAGAACAGATAAATTTCTTCTTCCTTGTCTCACACGTTTTTGCACCAGCACAACTGCTAGATACAGTGCAAGTTTGAGGTTTTTTCCCCCCTTCTCCCAACAGCAGTTCTCACAGTGTAACATCGCTTCCTCAGCATCCACTGACTGAAACAAAGATGAAGAGACTTTGCTGGGTTGTTTCTGGATGCCACCTCTGCCTCACCCAGAGGATGCTTCTTTCACTTGGTTTCCAACTGCCTGCTCTGCTTTTCTGTTTCACTCATGCAGTTACAGATACTGCACTAATCACACCTCTTGGAGCTGACCTGAAGGTCTCCAAAACATAGCTGTGGAGAATGCATCCTAATTCTCTTTAAGCAGGGCAGTAAGAAAGCTGAGGAAGGTGAGGGAGAACATAAACAGTTAAATTCAACAACTTAAAAGGAAGGCTTTCACTCTTACTGCCGGAAAAGGAATGTTCTTCAAATTATCTACCCATCACTAGCACCAATTCAGTATGCTGCATTTGAAACTCAGTGCTCTTCTCCAGCTCCTCTGTGTGGCCTGAAGCACGGTTATGTATGGTAATGTCTACAGGAATAGCCTGTGTGAGGGATGAGGCTACACACTTGTTTTTTTGAGGTTACAACCTCTAGTTTGTCCAGCCTGATGGCTCTCATTGATTACTAGCTGCTAATGAAAAGTCTGAGTCAGAGAGCAAAGTTATCACTTGTCCATGTCTACACACAGAAATGCTTAGGAACAAACAGCAGAACAACTGGTGCCATTCTGAGCAAAGTTTTGCTTGGCCTGTGTATGTCCCACTTTTACTCTACCAGGTTTCAGCAGCCTGCCATAGCACCATAGGAGTTGTTACAACTAAACCCCAGGGATGTTGGCAATCACCCCATCTGAAATTTCAGACTGCCATTTTTCAAGTGCTATGAATCATTAATTTCCAGTGCTTGTGATCAAATGAAATCTGTAGTGGAATTGGAGTGTAAACAGTCTGACGCTGCCGTATAAACAGCATGCCACATTTATCACACTTAAAAGACCGATCAGGGTAAGACTGTTTACTATCTAAAGGTGACACTGAGTACAGCGACTCTGGCCTGGGTCTGGTTACCCTGTTTTTCATGAAATGAAAATGTCTTGCTCACATACAGGAAAGAGACAGCTAATTTCACAGATGCTGCAATCTTCCCAAAACAAAACTAAAGGATAGGAAGGCTCAGAGGAACTGAGGTACAGACAAATAAACCAACTACTCCAAAGTCACATAGGAAATATGAGAGAAATCTCTAAGTCACTGTCTAGGACTTTGACCACGAGACATATCTCTCTCCCATGCCACAAAAAATGTTTTTCTAGCACTGTTTCAAGAGCCATCAGGTTGCAATATGGTAACAATCTATGGCTCAAATTAATCACACATATTTTTGGTGACATTCCAAGACTGACTGCAAGAAAGCTCAGCGCTTACACTCAGAACGCTGTTGCCTGCATTGGATCCATCCAGCAGACACATCTTCTGCTTGCTGCTCTTCCATTACTTCTGGACTGCGTTTTCGGTTCCTGTGCAGCTCTGTTCAGCTTTGACAAGTGTGGCAGGCACCTGAAGAGCTTTTTCACTCAGTTCCTAGTCACTTCTCTCCATCCCTGGAGGCAGCACTGGCCTGTGACTTCGCATAGCACACGGGCTTCCCAGCAGCAGCACCAGTTGCAGGTGCCCTAACCCCAGAACTCACAGAGCAGCAGCTTTTGGACCCACATTTTGTGCAGCGAGGCCCTGTCCTGCACAGGAGAACCAAACCAGCCAGAAAGGTTGTTTGCTAATTTTATTTATTTGTTCTGCGTCATTTTACAGCTGAATGAGCTCCTTCACCCAGCTCGTGACATGAGGCAAGGAGAGCTGTGCTGGCACTGCAGAGGGGTGCCCAGAAAAGCCAGAAGGATAGAAGGAAAGAACCGGCAGCTAGGTACAGGGAAAGGAGGCAAGTAGTAGTAACAAATGCCAGCATCACCACCAAATACTTCCTCCCATGAAACCACAGTTTCAGACAAGGACAGAAAACATTCACCTACAAGTGACATTTCACACGTCCTCTCCAACAGCTCAGTTGCTGCAAGGCAGGACCACATAACAGCAGCTCCCTGTGTGGGCAGTGCTGCTTTTACAAATTGCAGTTGAGGGCTACAGTTATCCCAGAGCACTGTGGCTTTGTCTCTTCTGCTGATTCACTTTATGACCATGGAGTTTGTTAGCCTGCCTGCCTGTGGTTTTCATTCTATGCTCAAACTTGGCACAAAACCTTTGTATATTCACAGAAACAAAAAAACCCCAAAACAAGCAGCATTGGAAGGGACCTCCTGTGCTGCCATTTCCCCACATTTCTGCCCATCTCTCCTCTACCGAGGGGGAACACAGGTCAGGTAAGCTCCCACACACCACAGGGACACCGGTGGAGTTTCCCTGCAGACAGAGGGGGCGCAGCATGTCCCTGCAATGAAATCCAGCATCTTATTACAGGAAGTGTTCAGTAACCTTAATTGTAACCCTTAGATACAAGTCACATTAACAGCCGCCTCTACACCACCCCAGCTGGCTCACACATGCTGACTTCTTTGGGGAAGAGACTTCCCGGCAGCACCAGCACCACTGGCCTGGACGAGAGCTGCCAGGCAGGATACAGGCAATACTAAAGCCACCCAACTCACACTCTCATACTGCAAGGAAGAGTGGTCACAACAGCAACATTTCCAGAGTGCTTAGGCACTCCCTAAGGGGCAGGGCTTGAACAACAGGATGCCATTTAGATAACAAATATACCAATTCCATAAAAATCCCAGCTTGTCAACCCAGGCCACATAAATCACAGTTTTATTATTTCTGCTGGACATTTCAGCAGGCATCAAGTGGCTCTAGTACACAGGTGTAAAAGTGATTATTTGACTTCTTTTTTGCAACTCCAAAAGGCAGCTATGAGAAATGAAAAAGATGATAGGGAATGTTTCCTACTACAAATTAAGAACAATTATCCAATGAAAAACTGGTCTTGAATGTCAAGACTGGAAATCGGTGAATTTTCACCATTTCCCGCATATACACACTAGCACTGTTTGAATTAAGTGGCTCTCAGGAAGAAATTCCTGTGTTATTAATATAGCAACATCTCCATTTACTACAGCTGCAATGGTCTGGAAACAAACGTTTAGTGAAGACAGGATTTCAGCCAGTGCAGCAGGCCCTAGGCAAGTGGTGGCAGAAGCCAAGCCCGAAGCATGTACAACTTCTCGATACATGAACAAACGGTGTAGAAAAGGGGCAGCCAACCTGCCTGCTCTGCAAGCCAGACACACACAGATTTTCATATCACAAAAAGCCATAGACACTTCTCACCTCCTTTTAAGGGACAGAGGGAGCAGAGGGGAGATGAAGCATGCAAGCAATGACAACAGCTTCTGAGGAGCAGAATCACTTGAGGACGTAGTTAGCATGAAACAAACCCCTGGGACAACCAGTAGGGCAGGGCTGAGCCCTACTCACTGGCAGCTTTCCTCCAGCTGCAGGGACTTGTACCACCCAGTAACCCAGGGACAGTACAGCCCTGCAGCTGCATCAAAAGGAGCATCCTGGGCTGTATCAAAAGGAGAGTGACCAGCAGGTCGAAGGAGGTGATCCTGCCCCTCTACTCTGCTCTTGTGAGACATCACTTGGGAGTACTGTGTGCAGTTCTGGTGCCTTCAACATCAAAAGGACATGGAACTGTTGGAACAAGTCCAGAGGAGGGCCACGAGGATGATCAGGGAACTTGAACACCTCCCATGTGAAGGCAGGCTGAGAAAGTTGGGGCTGCTCAGCCTGGAGAAGAGAAGGCTGCGTGGAGACCTCATAGCAGCCTTCCAGTATC
>WYDI02032035.1:6572-30245 GCA_009867235.2 Psittacus erithacus | reverse complement strand
TAGAAGGCCACCAAATTGGTCAGGCAGGATTTTCCCTTAGTGAAGCCATGCTGGCTGTCACCAAGCACCTTGTTTTTCATGTGCCTTAGCATGCCTTCCAGCAGAATCTGCTCCAAGATTTTGCGCGGCACAGAGGTGAGACTGACTCGTCTGTAATTCCTCGGCTCATCTATTTTCCCCTTCTTGAAAAGGGGGGTTATATTACCCCATGAAAGTTTGAAATTTGAAAAGATACAAATGTTTCTTCGTACCACGACCATGTATATTTGACTCATGAACATAAAATAAGGATATGATTTAGTTTTGTGTAGCAGCTATTTCTCCCAGAATTCTGGATATCTGATAATGTTATCAGAACTGGGAATCCCAATCTGGAAGTTAAAAATTCTCATTAAGGGACCAAAAATGCAAGGATAATACATGCCACTTAAAAGCATTAGTCTGGAAGAGGTACAGATGAGAGCTACATAGTGCAAAGTGCCATGGTTCCTCATGATAAGTCTGTCATATTTGCAGTTATTAATATTTAATGTTCAGTGACTGTTGAAAGATACAGGACAAAATCCTGGGACTCTTCAGAAGACAGATAATCTTTCTTCTGGAATGTCTGTCATGGATGTGTCCTTCTAATAAAAATGTATTTTCTTGTCTACAAGTATCAAGAGAAATAAGGAAATGCCATGTATTTCACCTGCTTGAAAGAAGCTGTCCTTGTGGACCCAATAGAAATGCTGCTATCATAGTTACTACTTCTTTTGCAGTCAATGTATCTTTCCCAAGTTGATGAAGAAAGTCTTATTAGTAGTAAGAATGAAGGGAATGGAAAGAGGAATACTGATATGAAGATATGAAGATGTTAGTCCTACATGTGCATTGCTAGACTTTCATCCCTCATACCCTTTCTCAGAATGTGTTAGATTGTAACAAATGGCAGATACTATCAAAAAATATATTTCTGAAGTCTCTTTCTTAATTAAACTTTTTCCTTTGATCAGATAAAAAATTTGAGAGAAAAATGAGCAAACTGTCTGCATGACTTGTATGTCTGCTGTGGATAAAACATATATGTATAATGCATGCATAAGTAAAATTTAATTATCTAAATGTAAACCAATAAATCAACAAATTATGGTTTGCCATTTAAAGGCTAAAATCAAGGGAAATGTAGCTCTAAGCCCTGATACATGAATATACAACCTCATTTTCCTCATGTTCTCCTTTTTGCCTTTTTGATATAGAATACTTAGAAATAAGTTTGCCACCTACACAGGGAGTGGAAAAAGCTTCCAGAGGTAGCAGATGTGAAGGTCTTTCTTGAGACTTTTCATTTTACTAAGTGGAAATGTCCTCTTTCCACTGGGTGGATAGTAATTCAGACAGCTTTGCAGGGTTTATATCAAACAATGTGAGGTTTTTAGTTTCTTTCTGAATTAAACCAGTCTTGGCAGGTACTGGGATCTTCATTTTATCTTCCCTTCCTGGTGAGTTTCTCCTTACTTATAGCAGGCGTTTTTAGGTCAGAAAAATGGTGAGCCTTTAAAAATCCCAGGTTAAAGTTGGAGAAAAAGAAAGTTGTGGCTCATGTGGAGAAGAGAAGCATTTTGGTAGCTGAAGATGAATACAAGTCTCACAGCAGGGAGCTGCTGCTGACCTATTACTGTCATCATTCCAAAAATTTTCAGTAGTGGACATTTGCTGCAAATGCAGCTGAGTCATTGGTGTACCTAAACTGATGCGTTTTCTAATATAGATACTTTGAATGAGCAGAATGATTCAAATAAGAATAAATTCTTCTGGTGCAATTAGAATATTTCCTTGTCCACACTCAAAACTTGTTAGTGCTGCTGGCTGTCAGTGGCTTTTCATTGGGGCATACTCCCTTTTATAAGCAAAGACTTATATGATAACAAAACTCAGTGGAAAACTATAAAGTGAGTGAAAATTACCTTTCACGCAAATAAAAGTGAAATGCTGAGAATTGTTTTGAAATCATCTTGTGTAGGAGACACTTTTTGAATTGTGGTGGTTTATTCTCTCTAAAATCTGCACTGCTTTGGCAAGTGGCCAGGAGAACTGCATTCTGACAGTTTTGCCTTTTTAATCCTATCAGATACTCTTAACTACCCAATTAAGGCAGTTTCTCTCTCACTAACATACTTTTCCCCTTGTATTTTCCTTCAGATTTTTTTTTTCCCTGAGTTTAAATGCTTGAATCGCTGCCTTAAAATGACAGTTGAACATTTTTAGGTATGCTGAGATCACTTCGGGTGATTTTTTTCTGATAGGTTGTTATGACTTAAGGGCTCTACAGATCCTAATGCAGTGGCATCTGAATGAAGTTCCTGTTCATGTGGAATCTGGTTGTGGGTTACAATGTGTTGTCTTTTCTCTCTATTCTTTTTGTAACAGAAAAAACCTGTATTTCTGGGAATTTCCAAAGAGTACAGTACACTTCATTTTTAGTTGTCAAGTTTGTGACAGTTTACTGTGGTACTATGAATAAATTATTCCAGGAGTAATACTTAAAACAAAGGCAGAAATGCTTCTTTTCTCTTAAAAAGCTGACATTTTGAATTTATATAAGCATAGTATTACCTGGATACACGCTGCATGAAAATGTAGACTATTCAGAATGAATTATTAATCCAAAGCTTTTACCCTTTCTTAGATTCACTGAAGTTACTCTGCAGGATACTATGGCGATATGAATGTGGGAGAGAATAGGGGGTTTCTCATAAGATGTATAACAGGCTGCGGTATCAGCAGATGTCATTGTTCAGCAGCTCTTTTCTGTAAGCAAAAGTTCTTTATTACTAAGAGCTGTGCAGAGACCTCTAACCATATTATTAGGAGAGCAGGAGTGATGTAGTTTGTGGATTCACTGTAGGTAACCTTCTGATATTTAGGGCAACTGCATAGTCAGGATTGTAGTTTAAATGTAGTCAGTAAAACTGTAATCCAATTAACTGCCGAATTCAGTACATATTTTTAATAGTGATATTTGAAATGTTTAATCTTGTCTCAGTGGTGTCAGAACAGTTGCCAGTCCAGTCTCCATGCACCTTTTCATGACTTTTTTTGAACAGTCAGCTTGCTCCAAACTGAAAGAATCACCCGTATATATGATCCTTCTAGTTAAATATTTGCTGAACATGATGGCAGGTGGCTTGGAAATAACACAGGAGTACAGGCAGCATCTTTCTATATGAAGCTTGCAAAGTTTGTCTTTTGTTCTTTGATTTGCTTGTAGTGGATGAATAACTGAAGAGTTGGAACTCCAGGAAGACTGACATTGATTTCAGTGGACTTTGAATCATATTCTTAGTGTCATATTATTGATTGACAGAAGTTTTAGGATACTTTAGGCCCAATTCTTTTTTTCCACAACAGTTCTAGAATACCAGAAGGTACAGAATTATATAATTGGAAAGTTCCATACAAGAACCATAGCCTAAATAGTTTGAGAACAATTTCTCTTTCCTTACTGATTGAATGTATTTTCTTTAATGCCAAAACCTTATTTTAAAAAAGTCAAAATCACCCAAGTGGCTAAGGAAAAGTGAGTTAAGCTTGAAATAACGAAACTAGACAGTTAATATACAAGCCTCAAAACCCCCAGCAAATTGACATACAGTGTTCGAGAAAATGAAGTGTAGAGTTGGCTAAAGTATGTAAAAAAATGCCTAGGTGACTTAAGTTCTGCCTGTGATCATTGCCATAATTGTTTCAGACTTCCTAAACATCTTACCCATTAGCTTCCCAGCAGCTTTTTTAGCCACTGGGGTGCTGGAGTGTTCTTAGTTGGGCTTACAAGACAATTGTTTTATTTTTAAGTGTAGAATTTGAGAAACTAAATGATGCTGTCCTTTCCACTTTCACCATCTACAAAGAGACTTTACATTCAGTTTCTAAATAATCACTGCCAATGCTTCTTCCTTCACTTTCTTCCTTCTTACCTTCTTTCCCCTTTTGTGGATGTTTTTAACCCAGGATTAGTTATTTTTCTTTTTTTCAAATTTTTTTAGACTGTCTTACTTATGAGTGGCAATTTCCAAATGACAGTGCTATGTGACCTGTACTTCCTTCAAGGCCAGGCCTATGCCCAGCGTGGGATGGAAACAGTGCTAATGCTGTATAGCAGTATCAAGAGGTGCAACGAGCGCAGATATTTGTTAAACTCCCCTCCCCAGATAACTAAGCAATAATCTCCCTTCAAATGACATTTTTCCATTTCTCAAAGAAGTAAGTTTGAAAGTTCAGTTAATCTACTCTTTCCTAAATGGAGCACAGAAAATCTGCTTTGGCTTTTTCAAGAGGTTCAGCATATTTGAAAAGTGACCAGTAGATTCACTCTCTCAATATTTTCTGGTTCTGTCATGCTTTGTATCAAACGTTACTTTAAAGAGTTCTGGACATGCCAGGATCTTGTACTCATTCTAATTTTACCTTCATGACATTATGAAGGTCCGTTTGATTTGGGTTTTTTAGCTGCAAAAACTTGAAATTGATATTTAGGAATTATTTTACTTCTTGAGTTAGCTGGGAAGAATTTGAGCTCAGGCTTGTCTGGTTTCATACAGCTAAAGTATGGGATATTGCTCTGGATTGTAAGTTGGAGTCAGCAAGTCATAGGCATGTCTCTAGGTACATTGAAGAATTTAAATAAATGTGAAAATGGATTCGAAAATAAAATCTGAAAGAATAAACACAGTGCCTTTTTTTCCTTTTTTGACAGTATTCCTCTGCACAGAAGCTTGAATTTCTGCAGTTCAACATGAATTAATATCTCTTCTTTTGCAATAATAATGCAACCATCAAGGAGATAGTCGAAAATCTGGGTGCAACTTGTGTTGCAATCAGACTTATGATTCCCACTTCCCATGGATGTTCAAAATTTTCAAGAGAACAGTTATTTATTTTATTTTAAAAGTATATGAACAGATATTTTTCTCTGTGAAAGTCCAAAATGGAATTATTTCTCATCTGAGTGAATGAAAACTCATTCCCCTTGATTAACACAACCACCTTTACTCTTATATAAGCTGAAGATAGTAATTAAAATATATTTAATATAAGACACCCTCATTTTGAAGCTGCTTCAGATTGCAGCCCGGGGGAAAGCCAAGTAATTAAGTTTGGATGCAGCACTGAACTGAAGATACATGGTATTAGCAAAACCCTCCAAATAGTGATTCGGGGAGTAGCGGCACAACAGAAGGCTCCCATTGGATCCTAGAGTACTGGTTTCGACCCTGTACTGCATTAAATGATGTTATTTCATGTCATGCTAGAGTTGGATATTTTTCAAAGAGAGAACCATGTTAAACCATGGTAATTCACTAGGATGTCCATCCCTTGTTACAAAAGCAGTGTCTCTACATTCAAGAAGCTGTCTGGAGCTGGCAATTAAAATGTGTCTGATCACAAAAAAGATCAGACAATAAAGAGGAGTCACTTCAGATGAAATAAAACCAGCAATTTAAGTGATTTGTGGATGGTCTGGGACAGGAAGAAGGGGAATGTGAGCAGAAGGGGTGAAGATGGTCTTGGAAATAATTACTTCTGTGTCCTGGTTAAAAAACAAGTGTATGATCATAATTTCACAGGAGGTGGCAGCTAAGTATGCATCTCTAAGGCTAAAACTTTGTGGATCTTTATATTTACAGGGAAGAGAAATATATGACCATATCTAAAATATTCACTTTTCCAAAATTTTGTGGCTATATTTGCTCCTCAAGAACTGTGCAAGAGTTTGAATGAATGATTCCAGTGTGACTGTCAGTCTTAATTCTGTTATTTCAGTTCTGTCTGTAACGTTCCAGTGTTTCCTATATCCTAGCTATGATGTAACATCTGAGATAGATATATATATAGATATATATAGATATATATATACACATGCGTGAGTTGTTTGGCCTATATTTTCCATTTTAATGAGGTATGTAAATGAAGTGGTATCAGCAAAACGGTATGGGTTATGCTGTTTCTTCAGAACCCCTGTATTTTAGTATCTTTTCTCCACAATTTTTTTCAGCCTTCCATTTGCAATATTCTGTTAGATGGTATGAAATGACATGTATTCTAACTGAAAACATTTAACATGCCTGATGTGAGGAATCTAAGAGGATCCTTATCTTGTTGAAGAAAAGCTTGTCTCAGTCTTTCTTGTGAAAAAGAGCCAAAATGAACACTGGATTCCTATAAAACAAGTCTTCTCAATAAAAGAATTTCTGCTGCCTGTGAATATACCTGAGCTCTTGCTGAGAGCATTCTGGCTGCCACATTTTCCTGTACTGACTGTGCTGTCAATAAGATCCTGTGTTACAATGTGCTTTGGGACACTCTGTCTATAAAAAGGTATGATACAGAACCAAATTCTGTTTTATCTTATTCCCTGAAACGGCACAATTCATTTCTTAATAAATACTGTTGCCTAAGAGATATTAAATTGTTCTTTCTAGGCATTTGGCAGTGACAATACAACACTCTTCTAGATAGCTGATCTGAATGCCAAATGGAAATAATAGGAATTATACTGGTAGGAATGTTCAGAAAATACTCTGATCTATTTTAGAAGTAAAGGGTGCGGATTGTACATAGTAAACGTCAGAATTTTCTCTGTCTTCTCTAGGTGTCAGTAAATATTTTTATTACAACTTTTGTTAGGCAAAAAGATTACAAAATCATAAACCCAACGGGTTTAAGTAACAGCTGCAGGTACACTAGAATTATTCTTATATTTTAGTGAGTTGAAATGCTGGAAGTTTTTTGTGAACATTCTTATCTAATGTTTAATATTTTGATGGGTTGCAGTTAAATGCTTATCTGTTAAATATTCAGCTAGCATTGAAGATACAATTGAGGTGGTGAAGAATTGCATGTAAGGATGAGGACGCATCCCCACTTATGCTCCTTTTGTTTCAGATATTTTATGCTAAAATTTTCTGCCATTTATTCCCACACTTGCGATTTTGTGAGGTAGCCTGTTAAGTATGCTTCAGAAACGTTTTTAATTTTTCATTTATGTTACTCCTTAACCAAAATCAATAGAATCATCCCCTCTACATCATCTTTGATCTCACTAGGGTTGGTAACTATGCACTTTGTTTGACTGATTTTGGAAAAATAACAGTGGAGAGTATATTGCAATGTTGTGAAGTGTCCATTGACTTAACCATCTAACCAGGACATGATCCCTTTTCAGTCATCTCAGTGATTTCATATACCAGGCAAAGTGTCTCAGTTCTGCTAGTGCTGTGGTTCAATATCTTCATGATAGGAAAAGAACAGCTGGTATCTTTACTTTATGGAAATTCAATAAATGGAATTGGCCTGCTATAGTATGAGAAAAAGCATGCATTTGTATCATGAAATGCACACAATTTAATATAGCATGTGTTTGCTTTTCCAGTCAGGTATGCACAATACATGTAAGCATATGTCTTGGGTTCAGCTGCAAATGAATGAAGGAAAACTTTATCTAGCTACATTTAATAAGCATGAGAAATTTTATGATTTACTGCAAATAGTCTATTCTATAGAAAAGAGACATATTTATCTGTTCACTGTGTTGGTGTTTTTTTTTTATAAGCTATTTGTAGGATAACATTAATTAGCTGTGGCATGATTGATGAATTCAAAACTGAAAGAGTAGTTGCGTAGAACAGGGAAAGGACAGGCCTGTCCACTGGGGTTTCATTGCAGTGCTGCCATCTCTCAGATTGTTTCTAGGAAAAGAAGAATTCAGCGTAATTTGTGGTGAAAAAAGTGAATAATATAAAGAGGAAAAAGCATGTCTGATCATAGTCTGGAATTTAAAATTAAATACAAGTTTATTTTACTGGCTTGGAATTTAACTCCATGCTAAATAATGGCTGCTATCTTATTTGATTCTAAGAATGACAAAAAGAATTCCGGAACTGAGTCAGACTTTTTAAGTCAGACTCAGCTGTGCTCTGAGACTGAGAGTTATAATAAGATATGTCTATTGCAAACTGATCTGATCTGATGGTTTGTTGAACTCACAGACCAGTTATCTTTTATCCAATATCTAGAACCATGGCGATTGCTGTGAAAGTTCTCACAGTTGTTCCCCTCTCACTTCCCATATAGTCTGTCATTCTTTTCTGTCTCTTTTTCTCTCCCTTCGTTCCTACTTTGTTGCTATCCTTTGAAAATTATTTTATCAGAAATAGTAGCTGAGAAATAAAATGTGCATTGCACTTATAGAACTTTCACCCTTAGTTTCAGGTCATTATCCACTTGCTATTTTCAGATATGTATTGTTATTATATTTTCATATTCTTTCTCCCCTAAATTCTTTAGTTCTTTATTGTGTGTAAACCTGCCAAACACTAAGGGCTTCTTAATTTTTCTGCCAACTTGTTTTCTTTCAGGTTCAATTGATCCAATGTTACTGACTTTCTAATGACAAAGACTTTGAGTGAGGTTTAGCATCAAAGTGATCAAGAAGGTGTCTGAATTCCTGATTGTAGTAAAGGTGTGTGTGAAGGATATACATGGGATATGCAAGAAGAGCAGAACATGAACTGGAATGTATTGATTGGGATCTGGAACAGATGTTCTTCCTGGCTACTCATAGGAGATCTCATCTACCGTGCATTTCATAGGAACTTGAACTAATGTTACTTTATCCATTACACTTTTAAACTCTGAAAGTATAGATGAGGTGCGCATATTTTCACAATATATGCTTTTCTGGTGACTGGCATTATTATTTTGCAAAACAATTCCCACACCCAAAATTCTTCAGTAAATTCACAGCACTGCCAATTTGCTGTTTGGTTCTTAATATCTCTGTGCATCATCAATGAAGGCTGACTAGACTGTCTGTGGTATAGGGAACACAGAGAACTAATGCTGCAAATGGTTTTGCTCCTCAGGCATTCTGTAAAGTGAGAAGCCACGTAAGGGACTCTCAATCAAGACATAAGGTTACCTAACAAATAATTTCTCAATAGCAGAGCTTTAACTTATGAAAAACTTAAGAATATCCACAGGGAAAATCTTTGGTTCTGCAGCTTCATATTTAGATTGCAGTAGCTGGAAGTTAATTAGCTCTGCTACCTTTTTACTTTTAGACTAATTAGTAGAAAAACTGAATATAAAAAAGCCAAAGTCATTTTGAGAGAAAGAACTTCAACATTTTGTACATAACAGTCCCTTCGGAGGGTATTATCTCCATAATGACCATAGGATGCTCTCCATTCTGACAGAATGTAGTTCTACAGTCTCTGGACTCATTTAGACAACGTCTTAGTCATTAATGATTTTAGGCCTAGTCGCTTGCATTTGCCAGATGAAACCACATGACATGTTGTTAAATTATGCAATGATCAGCAGCCTTTACATTTTAATTAGTGAGCCACTGTAATGAAGCCGTCCCACTTTACATATGGCTTATTGGGCTAAAAAGTCATCTTTACTAATTGGTTGCTTGAAAATGTAATTTTGACACAACAATACAGGTAGACTTGTCCTCACTTCTGATGTGTTTCCTGATATTTTTTTGATTTGGCTAATTAGTGCTAATAATTTGAAAGCTGCATGGCATTCCAAAACTCCTGCTGTTTACTATATGTACAGTAGTTTTGTTAACAGATTTTAGTACTGTTAATACATGGCGACATACTGCTACTGTCTACTCACAATTCTCATTGGTTTTGCAAGATTACAGGAACTTTAATGTCACATTTTCCTTTCAGTTAGCTGTCTGTGAAACAGATTCCTGATGCAAGTTTAAAGAACTATGATTTAGTAACCATTTGCAGTATTGGCATTGAAAAATGCATCATTTATATGAATTTAAGGTTTTCAATGATTGATTCATGAATATATGCTCAAGAATGCTGAGTGTTCCAAAATAAAGAAAACCTATCCTTTTGTAGCTGTTTGTTTTCATTTCAAATCAAAGCTGTCTTTTTTGTTTACTCTTTTAAAGAATAGTTTGTTCATTCTGCTGGGGTTTTGATAGAATTTTGACAAGTAAAAGAATTAATTAACATTAAAGAATCAAACAGGTAAAGTCTCCATCTCCCCAGCACGATTTTATGAGATAAGATAAGCAGAAACATTTCCCAACCTGCTCCACCAATCCAGTCCACTTGTTGCATAGCATCTCTGTCTTAGTTGGTGTTTCATTTTGTTTGTAAGAATTAGGTAGGTAGAGTTCATCTTAGCTCCTCACAGGAATGGCTGCTTGTGAGGATCCTAGGTCAAAAATATTTGTCTTTGTGTCCTTCCTCCCTTAAAGCTATTTTTGCATATATCCAGTTGAATAAAATATAAGTTGCTTCAGTTAGTCAAGAGACTCAATAGGAGTACTTCAGGCAAACATTACTGCTGCTTAATTGTTAGACCTGTCTGATAGTCAAATGGATCTTCGATTTGACTCAGTGCTGTTCTTATTTTGAGAGAGTCAGGATCCTGGACTGAGGAGTTCAGAAGTCTGAGACAGAAAGGTGGATGCTGGGAATCTGATAGCTTAAGAATAATACTTTGGGCATTGAGGACAAGAGTAAGAGAACAGGATACAACCATATGGCAGCAGTGGGAGATAGGAAGTGATACTGGATCCTGGGATTCTCTGCAATTGTCAGGGTAAGAAAGGCAGCTCAAGACCTCTTCAAGGAAGGAAGGGCTCACTCTGTGGAATGAATAGGATGTAAAATATGAATAAGTAATGATACTGGGGTCTGGCAGTAAGAGCTGTGTTTTTGGCACAAGCATGGAACAAAGGTTAGGGTAAAAAGAAGAGTAGGGAGAGGAATGGGGCTGGAGCAGCTTAGAAAAGATAGTCAGCATATTTGCATATACACATTGATAGGAAGGCACAAAATATTCTTTGTCTCATTCTCCACGTGATCTGGCATCCTGAAATAAAATGTCCTTCTTATGATTATATAATAGGAAATATTCACATAAACATTCAACACGTACATCAAATGGAAGCTTTGATAACAACATTCCATTGCAAGCTACAGCTTATGATGCAAAAGTAATGATGCAAGTTATTTCCTTTTAAGATTTCCTTTTCCTTAAATCCTTTAAGACTTTTATGCCAAGGTTTGTATTTTCAAAAAAAAAAAAAAATAACACTAAAAATAACTAACCAAATCTCTTGTTATGGGAGAGTTAGGATTTCTAGGACAGACTGAACATCAAGATAGTTGAGCTGCACATCTCTACTGAACAATTCTACCAGAACGGATTTAATCAATGAGTTGTTGTAAACTTTGGCCATGCAGTACCTATTTGGTGGTTCCAGAAGTAAAAGCAGTTTTTTGTTGAAACAAGAGTTGAGAGCTGCCCTGATGCTTTACTCAGGGAACTGCAGCTACAACTGCAGCTTTGTAATTTCATGGGATTCAACTGTCCCCTGCCAAAGCTTTAGCTTTCAGTCAAATTTTTTTTGTGGTGTACTTATGTAGTACAATGTTTAGTTTAAAATGTTGATAGGAAAGTACTATTGGATTAGCTTTATTTTATTAACACTTCACAAAAAAATTATTCCATGTAAGAGATTTAATTTTACATTTATACCATTGGAGTTTTGTCCTGGGTTCAGCAGCAGTAGCCATTTTTTTTCTCCCTGGTAGGTGGTGCAGTGCTGTGCTTCTGACTTTCGGCCTGGGAACAGTGCTGATAGCACCGATGTTTTTAGTTACTGCTCAAATGTTTACTCTGACCAAGGACTTTCTGAGTCTCATGCTCTGCCAGGGAGGAGGGGAAGCTGTGAGGAAGCAGAGACAGGACACCTGACCCAAACTGACCAAAGGGGTATTCCATACCACAGCACGTCATGCCCGGGATGTAACTGGGGGCAGTTACCTGGAAGGGCTAGATCTCTGCTGGGGTGGGGCTGAGTATCTGTCAGTGGTGAGCCATTGTATTCTCTTCTCTTGTTATTTCCTTTATCATCATTATTATTGGTGGTAGCAGTAGTGATTTATGTTGTAACTTAGTTTATAGACTGCTCTTATCTCATCCTGTGGGAGTTGTTTCTTTCAATTCTCCTCCCCATCCCTCCGGGACCTGAGGGAGGAAGGGCGGGAGTGACTGAGAGACTGCGTGGCAGGGCTTAAACCACGACAAGTTTCCATTTGAATTTTTGGAAAATAAGTAAACCTCACTCCCATACATAACACCAGAATAAACAGGTGAGCATGGAATACACAGAACCTGAAATTAAACTTTGTGAATTTCAGGAAAAATATTTTGTTGAGCACAAAGTTACACTTCTTTGGAAATGTCTTATTTCTATGCCATATAAGACTTTCCTACTTCCAGCTTTCTAACTCTAAAGTACTTTTGGTTTCTTAATAGCTTGGATTACACTGATAAATTTTAATATAAATAAATAGAAAAATAGTTAAACATATTTAAAGTTTTTGAATTCTCAGATAACTAAAATATAAAGAAATTTATTCTCTTCTTTTTTTAGATATATACGGAACTTAGATATGTCCAAATTTTGTTACTTAAATATCTTGTTTATTGAGTATTTTATTTGCTTTTATTTTTTAAATTGTACTTTTTAAATAAAAGAAGCCAACACTGAATGTTGTGTGAAAATATCCTGTAGAATATTTTTTTTGTGTCTGTTGTTTTAAAATGAAGTACAGTGATAATATGTGCTTTAGAATAGTTGCAAATGTTTGGGTATAATACAGTATTTTTATCTCTTAGCAGCATGTTAGCAACTGAAGCTTATGAATTTTCCCATAAGTATACACTAGTTAAAATAAACTTACTGTTGTTTGTTGAAAAGTTTATGGAAATCTTTTTCTTATCTGAAGTGGTGGGTGATTTCATTCCTGATGTAAACCAAAGTAATGACTGTGCCATGTACTGTTCTATGTTGGCTTCTTTATGCTTCTTATCAGCACCAACTGCTAAATTAAGAGATGTTACTTACTTATGGTCTCCTGCACTTTTTTGTCTCTGAAATCACAGTGAATAAGTGTGCAACTGAATCTCAAGACTTGATTTCAAAAATTTATTCCACCAACTGCTTAGTTATGAAATGAATCATCACTTGTTACCAAAATACCCTTTTTTTGTCTGTGAAACTGGAAACCAATGGATTAGCATTCAGGCAATTTTTTTTACCACCCTGCATTATGGTAGATTACTTACTGCACTGTGAGATGTAGATGTCACAGAACTTGTATTCTGATATCATAATTTCATTATAAAACCTCTTATAAAAGAGAAGAAAACCCCCACAATTAAAGTACCTGAAGTACATGTCAGGTATGTAGATAAATGTACTCAAATCTCTAGCTGGTGATTTCTCTGTTAATCATGTCTCCATTTCAGGTTTCTAACACTACTATTTGTAAGAATAGATTTAAGTTAGATATGGAATTCAAAGTAACTATCCAAGTTGAAAATAGGATGTTGACATTTTAGTGGTTGCATTAGTACCTTTATGAACTTGAATTTTAATCATGCTATATCAGCATAGCTGGTAAAACACCTGAGAAGCTTGAACAGGATTATTATTCCCTGTGGTTAGCCCAAAATACTAAGTATTCACTCTATATCTTATTCGTGCATTGCACAGCGTTATCAAGCATCATAGCAAAATGTCATCTATTTTGTAAACCCAGAGAGGGAAGGGGATAGCTCCTATAAATGCTTAGCAAAGGCCTAAGACAAAGTCTGCCAGAGCCAGTGGGAACAATTCTGATTTGAATCAGGATCCAAGTACGCCACGATGATCATATGTTATGTAGGTCTTTATCTAAAATCAGGTTAACAGCAGAATTCCACACACACACAGCAGAAGAGCACAAAATGCTGGTATCATGCAAAAGTGCAGGTTCCATACACAAATCATGCTGATGTGGCATGCCAGCAGTGTCTGAAAGAAAAATTGTTGCTTTTGCTGCTGAGCAATGCTGCCTGTGAAGAAGCGAGGTTCTTTAAGCAACTGGTCAAGCTGCTAGGTAGAGATAACAGTAAAGTCTAACACTGACTGGGAACTGCATGTCATTCTTGGTCATGCTAGGCCTTTTTCTTCAAAGTGTGTTCTTCCTTTTTAACATACAGAGCAGAATATTCTATAACATACTAATTTTTTTCAGTATATTAATTTAATATAACTCAGCAGATAAGGCATTAGTATGATAAAACAACCAGAGTGGCGTGAGTTGTTAACTATTGCAACTACAGAATTTTGAACACCCAAAATGTTTTAAACTAGTAACTAGTATAACGAGTAAAAGTGATTGGTATTTTTAAAAAGATTATGAATGGCACAATCACCTGCTATACGGAAATCCCTAAATATGTGTTTGGTATGGCTTTTCTCCTATTTCGGGGACCTGAGTCATAAGTAAGATTAAGCCTAAATGTTCAAAAGAAGTGATAACAATCATAAGAGTACTATCTCATGTTATTCCACAGCACTTCAGTGAGTCATGGGTTATTAATACTTAATTGGATTAAACCCATTATTGAATTCCCCATCCTGCTTCTACAAAATTTCTAAATCTCTCATACTAAGCTCCATCTTTCTAGTAACAATGGATTTCTAATTTTTTTCTTTTATTGTAGTGCACAACCAAAAGACCATGTAGCTGCTACATTATATCTGTGTGAACTATTGTACTGAAATTATGAATGTCCTGGGTTCAGCAGTAGCAGTCATTTTTCTCCTTCTTAGCAGCTGGTGCGGTGCTGTGTTTCTGACTTTCAGTCTAGGAACAGTACTGATAATACCAATGTGTTTGGCTACTGCTTAGAATGTTTACACTGACCAAGGACTTTCTGAGTCTCATGCTCTGCCAGGGAGGAAGGGAAGCTGGGAGGAAGCAGAGACAGGACACCTGACCCAAACTAGCCAAAGGGGTATTCCATACCACAGCACGTCATGTCCAGGATGTAAATTGGGAGCGACACTGAAGGGCTAGCTCTCTCTCTCTGCTCGATTGGCAAGTGGTGAGCCATTGTATTCTCTTCCCTTGTTATTTCCCTTATCATTGTTATTATTGGTGGTAGTAGCAGTGATTTGTGTTATACCTTAGTTACTGGGCTGTTCTTATCTCAACCCGTGGGAGTTATAGTCTTTCAATCCTCCTCCCCGTCCCTCCAGGAGTGGGGAGGGGAGGACAGGACAAGTTGGTGGGGTGGGGGGTGGGGAGAATGAGCAGGCTACATGGTTTTTCTAATTTATGACTAAGCTTAAACCACAACAATGAAGAATGATTTTTGTAGGTCTCTGGAATATCTACATTGCTCTTTACCTATCACCTAGAAATGAATCTTTGCTGTACCACAATGAAAACTTCTTTACATGTAGAGAGGAGAAATACAAGCACACTGAGGGCATCTCTCTGCCAAGAAAGGCATCACACAGCAAAGTCCTGACTTTCCACCAGCTAAGCCTGAGTCAAACACAAGAGGTAAAAGACAGGATTTACTGGTTTTAGTGACTACTGTCTAAGGCTATTTTTCTTCTTAGTCTCCTTGTGTATTTACATGCCTGTTCAGGGCAGCAACAGTCCAGGGACCTCATTTCATTGCATAATTATTACTTGTCCACAGTGACTTCTAAGTCATTCATAGTCCCCTCTAACACAAAACAATGCAGAAAATATCATCTGCATCATCTAAATTGCTGCCTGGATCAGTCATTTCTCTCTTTAGAAATATCTGAGAATCTATAGAATCTTTTCTGTGGTGTCTAGATATTGTACATAGCCAACAGTCAGCCCTCCAGGTCTACCAGCTAAATGCTTGATGTGAGATGATCAGCTTTCCATTATGTCTTCCATGCTCATCCCCAACTAATATTTGGAAATCTTAGGGATTTTGTCTCTCACAGGTGGTTAAATTTTTTCTTTTGTTGTTTTACATCTGACAACACATATATGGAAACACATATTTCTTCTATTTTGTTGTGTAAGGAGAATGGAAGAGGAATTAGCATCACAACTACACTGAAAGTGATAGAGAAACCTTGAATGCTTTTTGTTTGTATTAAGAAAGATGATTCGTATTAGGAAGCTGACCTTGATGTGTTTCAGAATGAACATGTTGAGGGTCACTTATACTGAGAAGGCTTTTTGTCATGAAGATAAAAAACCCCCTAAACAGATCAAGATGCTCTGCTGGAGAGTCCTTGTACTGAAAGCTATGTGTGCGGTGTCCTGAAAATAACAATTCCACAGTCTGTCACTTCTCAAAAGAATCCACTGCTGGATACCATGATTCTAGTTCCCCTGCAAACTGATTTCCAAAAATTGTTGGACTGTTTCTAAACCTCAAGGTAATACTGTCCAATTTAATTGAGTTTTCCTTCCCATGTCAGGATTTTCCCATTCAAAAGCAAATAAATTCCGGCCTTCTTTGGCCAGCGGTAAGCAAAAGACTTTTTTGAGACAAGGAGGCAAAAAATCATAACATGAAATATAAACCTTTATAAATCAGTAGAATCAGTTTTAAGTAATGTTAAATTTGATGACTTTGTAACAGTAGCAATGGAAAATAACTGAGGTACATGTTTCACAGAAAAAAATAGTAGAGTGCAGCTAGAGAACGTAATGAGAATTCTTGCATAAGATAAACTGTTGTAGTTGGCATAGTTTTTGGTCCTTATGACCTTAGTACAAAAATAAGTGGAAGAAAAACAGGATAGAAAAACAGGATGTGTGGATGGGCTGTGTCTGGGACTAGCAGGTGTCCAGGTTGGGCTGCAGCTGAACTAACTGATAAGTAAAAGGACAGGATGTTGCTATGTTTCCAGTGTTACTGAACCAATTAAGCTGGTATAAACATTATCTACTGCACGTGCTTCAAAGGCTGCCAGAAGTGATGAAGGTTGTTGGAAGAAGTAAATGACCCTCAGACACCACCACCACATTTTTGTACACGTGCAGGGAAACTTTCTGGAAAAATTATGTAATTCATATGCAGCCTCATGAATATGCATGTATGTATGTAATGAATATGTACGCCCAGTGATCATAGGAGGACGGATTGTGCAGCAATACAGGGAGACACACTAGGAGGAGCTATCCCCAGTGTCTTCCGGTGCCGCAATAAAGAATACCTGCCTGTCAACATAAACCTTGTTGGCGAGCTCCCGAGTTCCTGAAGATTTCTTCTAATCGTTGTAGGCCAGAAGTGGTGCAAAACCCAAAAGAAACCTTGGTTTTTTTCTGAGTTTTATGTTTTTTGCTACAAGCTGCTCTTGTTGGAGAAAGGAAGAAAATTCGACTTGACAGTCAATCTTGCCGCTTGAAAGTAAGCTGTTAATAGGAACTTCTGCATAGGACAAGTTTCATACGAGTTCCTAAGTATATTTTTTTCTCCAAAGATGGATTTCTTGCCTGACAAAAGACATTTTTTCATCTCTGTGTCACAGTTTCTTATTGAAATATTCTTTCTATTTTACATACATAAAAATATTTAATCACAAAGTCCTTTATAATGACAAGTACTGGTGGGTTACAGGGACCTTCAAAAGTAGCATTTTTCAAAATTAGGTGATTTTTTTTATAATTTGAATCAATGCTAAAGAGAATGTAGGTCCTGAAGACTGGTTCAAGTAAAAGGAGAGAACTCAAGAAATTAGTATTTTTTTCTACAGTTTGAAAGGAATAGTAGTCTTAATTCTTAAAGCTTTTCAAACTTAAGTAAATTCCTCACAAGGCTGCTTAATGGGAATGAACCTACAAGTCTGCTAATATTGTTTTTTCCTAATGAGAACCTTGTTGCTCTTATAATTGGTTGTATCTTCTGAATGTAATAATTTTCCATTTTCACAGAAGATTAGAATGGGAATCATCGCCAAAATGCACATTGTTTCTGCATTTCTTAAACAATTCAGGAGCTATTTGCTGAATAGTATTTTTTAAATATTCCATTTAAAGATAATAGGCCTTTTTTTTCCCCTAAAATTATCCTAACTAACAAATACTTCATGTGGTTCCTGAAATCTTCAGAGCACTGGTTTGCTGGGTTGGTTGACTTAAAGGTTTAGCACATCTCTAGCAATAAACAAATTGAGCATGCTGTTTGATGAACTTCAAAGATTTAAGCACTCAGCTTTAATTACTGGTGGCTTTAGCAACAGCACAATAAAGATAGGCTCCTGCTTCACTAAATCAAAGAAATGTGACTGGAGGCCTTCTGATCCAATTGCTCTCATTTAGTTCAGCTCTCACAAACATGGTTGTAAAATATTATTGTGGCTTGAGCTGACATGAAACACCATGTCATCAATCAAATAAATAAATAAAGAAGCGTGAGAATCAATATGTAACACAAAAGGGTGGTTTCAGCCACTTAACTGCGCATATTTCACAGTTTTGTTCCCTTCCTGCCCCTTTTTCTCGACAGTTTCTATTTATTTATTTATTTATTTTAACACTTGTCATTCTGCAACCCAGTAAAGCTCAGCAGCTGTAGAGATGAAAGGATCGTTTCCCAATCAGGATGATCTGAAAAGCATTGTTACTATATAGCATTAAAGTGCTAATGTTAGTACAGCTCTGTACCTTTTAGTTGTTCAGTGATAATAATAATCTTTGTCTCCCTGCTGACACAATTATGCACATGATATTGAATAGTTATGCTGTGGCTTGACAGCATTCCAAGGTTTTGCCAGAGACCCTGCAATATAAACACAGAGCAGTGAGGTAGGTTTAATGGGCAAGTTGGATGAAGCATAAGGCCAGCTGGTGTCAGCTGCCTCTTAACAATGGCAATATGTATCAATCATTCAGCATGTTTTCTTTTTTTTCTTTTTTTTATTTTTTTTTTAATCTTTGCAATTCAATACCAATAAAACATATTTACTGGGGTTTAAAGGGGCAGCATTATTTAGAAGGAGGAAATTCAATATTTTCTACTGTTTTAATTTAAACTTGTGACAAATGGATAATTTTTAAAATAAGCATTACTGTCTCACATGTCTACTGTCAGGAAAACAGTTCAAAGAAGACTGATAAAACCAAAAAGAGGTTTTTGTTTGGTCAAGAACTTCATCTGCAGAGAATCCAATGCATGGTTTATACGAGGATAAGGGGTTTCTTAATGTTTCTTTTTTTTTTCCAAAGAAATGTAGGTTCAGGTAAGAAAAATTACTTAAAAACCCAACAGATTATTTTAGAATTATCAGATCATCAGATTTTTCTCTGAGCTTCTTTTTGAATAATAATTATTTCATTCTTTACATTTCTTTTAAAGAAATTCAAGTTACAAATCCAATGTACATTTCTCGACCCATAAAATCAC
The DNA here is from genome assembly GCA_009867235.2 of Psittacus erithacus. Taxonomy (NCBI): domain Eukaryota; kingdom Metazoa; phylum Chordata; class Aves; order Psittaciformes; family Psittacidae; genus Psittacus; species Psittacus erithacus. The sequence continues at coordinate 10,976 of WYDI02032035.1, read as the reverse complement.
ATGCACATATGCTTAAATATAGGAATATACATGAAAGTATTGAGCACGGTACGAGTCCCTTGGCTTTAATGGGGTTTATGCACATGTTTAAGTGCATTTCTAAAAGAACTCTTTATTCATCTGACTACTGTATGCAAGTAATTTGTTTTCTAACAGTAGTTATTCCAGAACTGAATAGAAAACCCATAACCACAACTAGGTGAAGCCTGCCTCTGTTTTATATAGGAAACACTTTGTTTCCAAAGAGAGATTTTAAATTAACTAGATAAGCTTAACGTGAAGTTCTAGAGTAGCTTCTTAAGATCTATGATGAAAAAATAGAGCCAGAAATGCAGTAACTAGCTGTGTGCTTATTTGGTTTAATCTAAATCTTGCAGATTCAAGATTTGAACACAGTTTGCTCTCTGATTTCTGGATCTCAAGAACCTTATGGTCTAGAAAGACTTGCCTATGGTTTCTTTTACTAGCAATTGGGTCACTTCTTTTTCTTTCTGTGTGAAGTCTTCAGTGGATCAAATATCTTCAAAATCATTCTGAACAGCTTTGAAATTTACCTATGTCTGACTTTTCTGGATATCAAGATGTAGGAGCCTACACAAGTAATTGCTTGGCAAATTACGCGTAGGCTAGATGTTCTTCCACATGAACTAGTGTGGTAGCTTCCAAATGAAACATAGTAATTTCAAAGAAACATTGGAGTCATCTGCGGATACCTTTTCAAAATGTTACATAAAGCTGACTTCAACGGATGATGTAAAACTTGGAAAGATGATGATACATTAATGTTCCATGTGAATTACAACTACATGAAAAGAAAAACAGGAGGTTTGTGTGATAATTTTCTTCTTCAGATAGCATATATTCTAGACTATATATTTCAATGCAAATACTTATTCTAGAGTCACAGCAAAAAAAGGCTTGTGTCCCTGTACACTCATGTTCTTGTTTCTGGCACAAGGTCATGGGGAGTATGTCTACCAAAAATACAGACATAGGTGACTAAAATAACTTCTGGCTTAAGTAAGTCAAAAATGTTTAATCCTCCCTCATGCTTTCAAGAGAGGGTTTTAAATTGAGATTAAAGATGTCTAAGAATATTGGTTAATAAATACTGGTAATTTATTTTTCTATACTGTAGATCTGATATCAACACTGTATGTCTGATATGGATAGTTTAGCAAGGGTTTTTTTCTTGGGTTTTTTTAATGTGAGATTGTGTGAAAGGCGAAGCAGCATCCTCATAAAGCTGAAGTGATTACTGTTCCCCCATTGCTTATATTCACAGTGTTGTTATCTATCAAAACAAATGTCAGCCATGCCAAAAGCAAACAATCATTTCTGAAATCTTGACTGAACTGCCATCTCTAAAAATAACCCATGAACTACCCCGTGCACTGTGAAAGGTATAATTGAGTCCAAGCAAGATGCTCAGAGTTTTTGCACTGCTGTTTTGGAGGGGCAGAAGAGGAGGAAGGGTCACAGAGGATGGACTTTGAAGACAAAAATGTTGTAGCCAATTAGCTAAAATGTTACAATTGGTGCATTCTAAGCTTGATGGGCTCATTAAGCATTAAAACTCCTTGATATTTCCCTGTTGTAGTGATAAACAGAAATGAACAGTTTGCTTTTTATACTTTACTAAATTGTGTGTCTTTTTGGCTTTTTCATCTGTCATGTTTTGCATGTCTAATTTTGCATCCATTTTGTTTAAAAAATCAGCATTAAAGATTCTTTGTTCTTCTTCTAATTATCTTCCTTTTAAAAACTCCTCGTTTTGTATCAATGATACCGTTGGTTTTAAAGTTAAATAGTTAATGCTCATTGTTAAATTGCCAGAAGGATATAGACTAATTTAGTACGTCACTGCTGCTTGGTGAAAATGCCATCATTAGTGATCCATGAGTTGCAGAGAAAAATAGAAAAGAAAGGAGGCCAACAGTCTTATAAACACCCCAAACAATTTTAAGAAGTCCATTCTTATTAAAGGAGGTTTGAAGGGAACCCTCTGATGCCTTCTTTCTTTCCTTGACATAGTTAAATACATGTAAGTCTCACCTTGAAATGGAATTACAACTACATTGATTTAATTAACAACAAAGAACAAAAACCAAATTGCGAATGAGACAGTGTTAGCCTTTTTATATCTGTAAAATTAACCTCAGGACTGCCTGTTTTTCTTTTTTAAAACTTCTCCCCACTTTTTATGCTATTCCAAGTTCTGAAAAAAACTCTCACCTGGATGGATGTCACCAGCATGAACTGGAGAAAAAGACTTATTGTCTTCCCTTTTATTTTTCATTTGCTATTCATTACTAATGGATTCAGAAATCCCTTTTTGATTTTTCAGGTGTGCTCTCTTTTGCTGTTAAGAGGAAAGCTCCTGATAAGTCCTCATTTTCTCTAGATCTTTACAGAACCGAAGCTGGCTAATAATTGCTAACTTTTGTATTGGATATAAATGACAAGATTCTAGTAGCAGAGGTGGCTGCAGGAGAGGCATCTGTGGAAAGAGGTCAACAGAGGAACAAGATCAAGAGCATGCACACCTCCAAAGGGACTGTGGCTCATGGATGAACCCACACTGAAGCAGGCATGGCTCCAAAGGAGCTGTGGCCTGTGGATAAGCCCATGCCAGAGTAGGTTCATCACTGAAAGTACTGCATTCTGTGGAGAGCCCATGTGGAACATGGGAAATGAGTGAGAAACAAGGAACAGCAGAAAGAAACCACAGCATGCTGGCCTCAATAGCCTGCACTACTAGCTGCCTCATTGAAGGGTCTGAGTGTAACTTGCAGCAATCACAAGGGAGGAAGGAGAGGTGTCTAGATTAAAGTAACAAAGTTGAGCCTGGTATTTTCTCTGAGTAAATGTTTGTCTTCTTTTATTTCCAACACCCAAATCAATAATTAAATATTTATGTTAACTGTCAGTAAATTAAGTTAGATTCTCTGAAGTGAGTCTGTTCTAATGGCAACAGTTACTGGTGTGCTATTGCCCTGTCTTTATTTTCACCCATGAGCTTTCTTGCTTTCCTGTTCTTCCTGTTTTCTTCCCATTCTGCTGGTGGTAAGTGAGTGAGATAGCAATTGTGTGGGTGCTTGGCTGCTAGCAGTGGTCAACCTACTGCAACCTCCTGTTTGCTTATCTCTTCCACATGTATGCTTTAGATGTGACTGTAAAAGAAGTTTACCTTTTAAGAAGTTTACCTTTTGGCACTTTTTTTGACATGTAGCAACATTCAGCCAGTAGCTAGATAGGTGTGTGATGCTGCAATAGCCATTATTTTTTTCCTGATTTAGCACAAAATTAACTTTAAAAGTCTCTCATTAATTATACTAAGACCATTTTGTACAGTTCTAGCAGTCTAACAGGACTTACAATTAAAACTGAGTTCTTAAAATTCTAGCTTTCATGCTGGATAGACCATAGTAGTCAGTAAAGTGCCACAGAGGCTGCAGAAGTGAGAATAAGTTGTTCTCGTGTTTTATCCTTTGTTCTCATGCTGAGGGCTTTAGGCTGTCTTTATACTCCCTGTATTCTACTATACCAGATGTACCCAGCTTATGTGATTGCTCTTATTTAGGCGTATGATAGGTGCTAGAGAGCGTTCAGTTCCAGCATCTGTATGAAAGATTGAATAAAGCTTCCAAAGAGTTCTTTCAGGGTTAACTCTTCTGCCACTTTCCAGGCCATCAATAGTACTGCAGCAACACAGACCCTTAGGGTGTAAATGACAACCAGGCCTATAGCTGTGTTTTGTGTAGCTGCGAACTGCCATTTTTATATTCTGACATGAATATTTCTGTATGAAGAATGGGAGCAGAAGGCTACATTGGAGAATGTTTCTATTGACTGTTTTAGAGGTTTCAATAAGCGTAAATTACAAGGAGAATTTAAAAAGCCTAACAAACCACTTGTTGTATTACTTGTTTTGGAGAAGTGTATTAATTTTTTTTTTTCCTTTAAAATGCTATTGCTCTATGGTGATGTCTATTACTAAGTACCATCTTTGTGATAATTTATCATGAGGTTCTCTGCATTTTAATAGGCATATTCGACATCCCTAGCATAACGTTCAAACTTCAGATGGTAGTTCAGTACTAGGGTCATAGCAGTAACACATATTTTGACATATATGCATTAATTTTTCTATGTGGTATTTTTCTAATACAGATTCATATCCTTCAAAACAGTTTTGGATGAAAGTATCTTTGTTGAAATTGACATGGATTGTGATTTTGAGAGTGGGTCTTGGACATGCATTGGAGATGAATAGACATTGTCTTTATTGTATGCTGGGACTGGGTGCGCGACGGCGACACCTTGAGAGCAATCCAGACACCTCGGGGTTGAAAGATGGTGTCTCTGCAGGGTGCACGAGGCATGCGCGTGGGCATCCAGCAG
>WYDI02032034.1:0-35897 GCA_009867235.2 Psittacus erithacus | reverse complement strand
TCCCCTTCTTGAAAATGGGTGTTATATTTCCCTTTTTCCAGTCAATGGGAACTTCACCTGACTGCCATGATTTTTCACATATGATGGGCAGTGGCTTAGCAACTTCATTTGCCAGCTCCTTCTGGGCCCGCGAATGGATTTCATCAGTTCCCATGGACTTGTGCACACTCAGGTTCTTAAAATGGTCTCAAACCAGATCCTCTCCTACAGTGGGCCTAAGGTCTTCATTCTCACAGTCCCTGCGTCTGCCTTCCAAGACTTGTGTGGTGTGGTCAGAGCATTTGCCAGTTAAGACTGAGGCAAAGAAGTCATTAAGAGCCTCAGCCTTCTCCAAATCCAGGGCAGTCAGTTCTCCTGATAGCTTCTGGAGGGGGCCCACGTTGTCCCTGGTCTGTCTTTTATTATGTACCTATGTAATAAAATTTCAATTAATTCCACCAACACGCTACTATTGGGGCAGGAGGTGTTTGCCTGAAGAGCACCAAACTCACTTATTTGGAGGTCTTTGTATAATATTGCAGGCAAATCCTAAAGGTTTCACTTTGTTTCTTTTTAGCAGAATTCCAAGTCACTGTACTGATTAAAGGAATTCTTATTTGGCCCAGGATGAAAACTTCATTGGAGATAAAACTTGTTTCTGACACAGATACTGGGGTAGCATAAAATAAGCATAGTTCTGAACCAGAGGAGGAAGTGTTCCTGTGCAGAGTGAAAGCCACATGCCTGTGTTATGCAGGCTCATGTAGCACGGGAGGACATGCCCCAGTAGAGTAATCCACATTCCTTTTCCAGTTTCATAGATGGTCTTTGAATTGGCACCATATGTCCAAATCTATGAAATGCAGAATAACAAAGCTGTAATGATCAGACAAGCTGTGTGTCTATGTGTGTGTGATGTTTTTTACAACTCGTCCAATAGGAGTGTTAGCTTAGTATATTGTTATCTCACTGATACGTCAAAACTTGTGCAGAGTCTTCATAGATCACTGGCTTCAAAGGGCGCTCCTTATTAGAATAAAAATAATAGTAATTAGATCTTAATAAAGATCTCTTTATTAGATCAGTAAAATTTCTTAGTCAGTGCAGTATATCAGTCCACTGAAAATGTACCTGAAATGTATATTGGTTAAGAATGCCAGTGCACAAAACCAGAATTGTAACAGCTTCAGTATTTTTCTTCCAAACCCTAGATATAGTAAGGCACATGATTGAAGGTTATACTAAGACATCATTATAAGGTATTAATAATTTAAGAGTGTAAGAGTAATACATGCTATGGGCAGAACATATGTTCTGCCTATAAAAGTAACATATGCAGTAGCAGTGCCAGAAATAACAAGAATTTTTCAGTGTATAAATACTGTAAGAAAAAGAAACGTGTTTGTTGATAATCCATAACGACATAAATGCATTTCAAATGCACAAAAGCAAGAGGGATTTTAGCAGTGTGGGATTCTATAAGAAATGTGGACATAAAAAAAGTTGTTCATAACTATTAAAGATGTAGTAAATTTGTGAAAATAAGTTAATTCAACCAGTACTTGTATGATTCATATTCTGAGTTGAATTCTCTTTTTTTCTATCAATTTTTGTTTGCCTCAGGAGAGCTCCATAAGAGTTGTTTTACAAGAGACATCTATTTACTATAAATACAAGAATAGTCCTTAATTTATCCCATTAAAAACAATTATAGTTATTGTGCCATTAATTTTGTCAAAAATCCACTTTTAATAATTTCTTCGGTTGATGGAATTACCTCAAATTCATTCATGGGTTAAAATCCAAAGTTCACTGAAGCTATTTAACCGCTTCTGTGATCATCGACTTCCCTTGGCTCCACTGAGGTCTGTGGTAAAATTCCAGATTGCTTAAATGGAGATGGAATTTCACGCATATATTTTTTACTGATATGGTATTATTTGGCTGAATGTTAGCTGGAATATCCTAAATATTTCAGAACTCTGTAATATATTAAGTCTTAGGAAAAAAAAAAATATTTAATACATCCCATCAGTAAAACCTTAGTGTTATTACATGATTATTACAGTTGGTTTAGAACATTTTTAAGGGGTCAGCTTAAAGGGGTCAGTGTTTTCAGCTGAGTTACCATTATGATGAGCTCCCGTGGGAGAATGAATGTGACTTGAAGCTGAAGTCTTGCCACTGGCTCTTCCCACACACTGGCATGTGCGCAACACCGGGAGGTGCTCTGATTCCATTCTCCTGAAGAGTCCTCATGCCTAAGACGGCAGTAAGTTCTACACAGGCATTCATTCCATCTCTCAAGCCAAATTTAGCATAAAATCTTCTAAATTATCTAAACCTTCTGATCCATTAATACATTTTAAATTAACATTTCATTTTACTATCTGTAAATTTAAAACGAGAGTTGAAGACTACTCCATGTAGGCAATGGAGTCTTCAATTACTGCATTGTGGTGAGAATGGTTTTATAAAGAGGTGGTGTTTGATTCCAGTAGTTTTGATTCCATTCTTCCGTGTGAAAAAAATTGTGATGAATTCAGAATTCCATCCTCTTCCTGTATGCAGCATTCCCTTGTGAGCAGAACATCCTGAGGGCTCAGCAGAAGGATACGAAGGAAATGAATCAAAATAAAGATAATAAAGCACTATCTCCCTAAGACCTAAACACAGTAGTTCATGAAATATTCTTATTTTAAATGGAAAACAAAGGAATCATGAAAGTAGACCTATATAGATAAAAATAGAAGTAGTCCTTCAAAAGCCGTATCTTTCAGCAGTAGAAAGTGTTTTCAGGGGCATAGATGAATGAAATGAGATATTTTACAGTAAAGATCACATTCCTGTTGAAAGTGCCTCTTGAAGGGATAGACCCCATATCAATATAATGTCCACTTCTCACCATTTACATATTCAGAGAATAGATAAATGTGGATGTATCATAATTTAGGTCAAAAAATAGGAGACAGAATCTTAACTGTTCTGTGACTTCATGATCTGATTGAGTTCCTGTACCTGTTATATATTAGTCAGATTTTGTGAGCTTTTTTGTGTTTCCTCCCTTACCCTTGGGGCAGAGGAAGGAGTTGAATCTCATTGTTAAATATGAAATGCAAAGAATGTAAAAGCTCACAAGCTCAAGAAGATAATGCCAGTGGATAGATCAACATGCATAAGGAATCCTGTCTGTATTTGTTAATGCATTTTAAGGCATAAAGCATCACATTTACATTTTTTAAAAAAGGTTATTTAAGTATTTTGTCATTTTCTCAGGGAAGTAATAAGAAAGGAATAAAAATTGAATAAATATTTCCTTTCCATATGAAAACCAACTTCTTTTAAAATTATATTATTGCAATATAAAGGGCAACTTTCATAACTTCTACTGCGCCTTTTTAAACTCTCTGAAAGGTAGAATTAGTGTGGGAGAATATATCCTTCCTCTCTGCTCTGAATTGGAGGCTGTCTAAATGCTCATTATTTTAGTAATTGCCATTCCTGTTGTATGGTTGCTTCTATCTTAAATAATCAGGCCTCTGTCCTAGAAAGCATCAAGAGACAGGATCACTGGTGACATCAAAACAGTCTGGTTTATGAGTGGTGCTGCTTGCCTCCTGCTGCCAGAGTTACTAAGTGAGGCTAGCAGACCATAGTCCTGCTGTGATCCTCTCACTCCTGCAGCTTGGGCTCTTCTCCCTTTTCTGCATCAAGGCTTATAGTTAGTGCGTTCCATCTCCTGTGTGGGTCCTGCAGCAGGTCACTATCCTATATAGCAGACTGATGACATTTCAACCAAGCTGCTGGCTGGGGAAAGCCTTCAGATACCTGAGGCTGCAGTCCATATCAATAGGCAAACACTGTTCTTTCAGAAATATTAAGTATATGGTCAGTTTTGGCCTTCTGCAAGGATGCAAGCAGTAAGAAAAGATTACATCCTTCATACGTCATAATGTTGATGAAAAGATGACTTCCATACATCATAATGTACTGTGAAAAAGTGGCATCCAGGAAATAAAAGTTTATGTGGCTATAGTTTTATGTGTGAAATGAGAAGTGGGACCACTCTGCCTTTAAACAGACAGTGGTGGCTCCTTCATGCTGTGCACTTCCAAAGAAATCAGAGATCACTGGCTTCCCCACAGCTTCTAACAGGGTTTAACTGAAAGAAAACCAAGAGCCATTGCAATTGTCTCTGTCTCCAGGAACATCTTTCTGCTTCATGCCCTGCCTAGATGGGTGTACCGAGGATGGCCATGGATAGACTTGATTTGTGTGTGTGTATGTGTGTGTGTGTGTGTGTGTGTTAAGCAGGCTGTGATTGAGATGCACCTGACTGAGCTGTGTTGCAGTCAGCTGCCAGGCTGAACTCCCTGCCCGGCCTGTCAGACTGCTTTGCTGCCAAAGTAGAGGATGGTTGGTCACAAAAAGAGGATGCTGTGCAGTGTTTCTGACCATGCTGAAAGTGCTTCTTCCAACTAGATGTGTTGGGCACAAAGTCAGACTAGCCACTGTCACATATGGCTTGATAAAACCCATAATTCTGCTGGCTGGTGCTCCGTAGCTTAGCAGAACTGTGCATGGACATTCAGTTCAACTAAGTCATGTTCTGTTGAGATTCTGTGGCTATAATAAGCAGCAACTTATTGCCAGCTGAGGGTTACTTTAAATTACACAAGCTGGTATTTTTTCCTAAGGAAATCAAGTGGATGTATGTTCCACAAGCACACAACATTCTTTGCTCATGTGTGTTCCTAAGATACAGAGAAGGGCCAGGTGCCCCAGAGCATATATTATATGGGTCTGTGTGCTTCAGAAACCCTTTGTTCAAACAGGCTCATTGAAGCAACTGTCAATGTACTTTATTTTCTATCAAAATTAGATCAACACCAAGAGGATCTCAGCTGCAGGGAAATCAAGAAACAACTTTTGCCTTCATGATTTTTGTGAAGCCAAGGTGATTGTGTATCAGCTCAGCCCAAGACCTGCCCTATTCTTTACAATTCTATGCAGTTGCTACCAGAAAGGTATTAACGAACTGAAGTGACCAGACAAAAGTAATGCAAATTATCAGAAGAGCTGCAGGGAATAAATTTAGAGAACTCATCAGATAGAGCTTTGTTGAATAATGATGGAGAAACTCAGAGAATTTAAAAAGCGTGAACCCAGTGGATGAATAAAGATAATTCAAAGTTGGGCAAATAAGTAACCAGGGCTAATATTTGGAACAAATTTTCTCATACTGATGTGACTTAAATGTTCGAATAACCTCCAGAGGTGGAGATCCAAGTTTCATCTCTTAAGACGTTTAAAAGTAGTTATTAGTAGAAATATTCCTGCACTGGTAAAGAGATTAATTAAAGGCTGCAGTATAGTATTGTCTGTTTGAGTACAGTATTTATTAATGCTGTCTATGTGACACATTAGGTTTTGACTGTGGGGGTTTTTTTCTATAAAACAGATCACAACCAGTTTAAGTGCACATTTCAGGTATGTTTCTCACTGAAGTTTGACTGCAGTATATATTGTGCTGGTTTAGTTTAAAAGCAGATTATATTAGAAAAACACTGTCAAGCTCTGTACAGCCTGAGCTATCTGGCTGTCACACCGATAAGGCACATTCATCTGTAGTTATTACAAAAGATGTGAAAGAATTTAACATCCCAAATTACAAATTATACTGACGTGTCACTGCTCTGGAGAAATGTTTAGCTACATTGCTCAGTTACAGAGATTCCATTTTTTCATACATTATTGGGAAGACACAATGTTTTGTTATATCCAGTTTACATTTAATTTTCATGTTATGATGTTTTTATGAAGTTCTTCTGAATTTTATATCCTCTTGGATACTATACATTTGCATTTGTGATATTCCTCATTATTCTGCTTCAGGTGAGAAATTATCACCTTCCTGTAGCAAATAGTATACTGCTAGATACCATAAAATGAAATCCAAAAGGTGTTTGGGAGGTTCCTAAAACACATGGAGAAACCCCCCATTGCTATAAGTCCTTCCATATATCTCAGAATTTTCCCAAAACATGAGGCAGTTGTATTTTCTAAAGACAAGGTATACTGAAGCTTCCATAATGCCTTCCTCTTAACATCTTCATATGAATCAAAGGATTATTTTTTTCTGAGTATCTTCCTTAAATCCTTCTTGCCTTTTTCAGAGATAATTTTAACAACTGCCTTCTCTAGTCTTTGCTCCCTTAATTGCCACAGCTTCTCAAACATGATAAAGAATGGTCCCAAAATAACATCAAGCCAGCTTCCCAGCACCTTCAGATGCATCCTATCCAGCTCTATGGATTTGCGTATGTCCGGATGACCTAATTAGTACCTAATTTGATCCTTCTTTTGGGTAGTACCATCTTAGCCAGTCTTTGCTGCTAAACAAAGACCTGAAAGGTCTGGGAATGAGCAGCAGACTTTGCCAGTAAAGGCCTGGGCGAATGGAGACACCGAGTCCTTCACAGAGTTTATCCTTCCCCCTACTCTCCATCACTTGGTCACCTACTACACTGGGCAGCAGGCCCAGTCTTCCTTTTGTTGCTGCTGTGTCTGTAAATGTTCCTTGTTGCCTGTCTTGTAAATGTCCTGTCTTGTTGCCCGTCTTGTAAATGTCCTGTCTTGTTGCCCTTGGAGTCCTCCAGCAGTTGCAACTGCAGCTGTTCTTTGTCCTCCATAAATCTGCCCTGGGTATGCAGGAAGCATTTCTCTGTTTCTCCTCAGTTGCCTCTTCATGCTTCTGCCTTCCTGACACACCTATACTGAGGAGTTCCCTGGAAGAAAAACTGACCCTGAGAGTCTTGCAGAATGTTCCATAAGCCCAGGATAAGGCTTCCCTGTACTAGCAAGGGTTGGATTGTAGTTTCTGTATTCCTGTTCTTTCAGCAGAAACTGCTTTCCATAAAGACAAAAATAATTCTTTTTTATGGCCTTGGGAGCAGTTGTGATTTTTGAAATCTCACTTTGGTTACTCTAGTTCAACAGCAAGGTATTCTAGGGCTTTGCAGGACTACATACAACCCTGATCATGGCTGCTGTGGTGGACTCTAGAGAGGTGAATAACAATGTGCATCTTGCTGCCTGCTGGCACAAAACAGGGCTGCTTCCTTTCAAGATGACTTAAAAATAATGAAAGACATTGAAAGAAGCAGGTTGTGCCAACTGTGGAATAACGCAATATAAGTGTGGGAAGAAGGCCTGGATTTGTATGGTTAATTGAAAAGAAGGATTCAACTACTGATACAGCTTTTTCTGCAATACAGTTACATTACTTCCCAAGTGAGCTAATTAAAACAAGATAAAAGACCAGCAAAGCTCAAGCACTACAAGAAGTGTTTGTGTTTCAAAGCAAGGCAGTTTCTGGTTAAAAACAAAACAAACTAAAGATATTAGAACAAGCACACAAAACCTTTCAAGTGTAGGGAAATCCATGTATTGGGTTTGCACCATTTTCAAAAATAATTATGTTTTACCTTGTGTAAGTGAAGGAATAAATAGATCTATGGGGTTTTTTTTTTGGCCAGTGGAAGACTCCCCTTGTATTTCCAGTGAATGTAATGGGGATACAACCAGAAATCAAGGTCAAATATGCTGGTAAAGAATGAAATATAATAGCCCTGCTGATGACCTACATCTACAGTTATTTTATGTCATGCATACAGAAAAAAAATTATCCAAGAATACAGAATAAGCTTTAAAAGATCCTACTAATTCAGAAGCCTACACCAGCACAAGTAAAATGCAATATAATCAGTGCATTAGCAGTGAAAGTAGTGCAGGAGAGGTGCAACAACATCTTGCCAACTGAGTGGCTTTTCAGGATTTAGATTAATGTTTCCAGACTCATTTAAGTCTAAGTCTAAGCCCCCTCAGTTATCATCAGGAAGCAACAGGATGTGAGTTAGCCATGACCATAGCAGCTTGACCAAGGCTGCTGAAGATCAGAAGAAGGTGAGACAAAAACCATGCTTTGATCCTAGTTTATCTGAGAATTACATTACATTCTCTATCACTGAATTCAGGACTCCTGATAAGAATAACAAACTTTCAAATTGCTGACAGGGAATAAAACACTCTTTCTGTCCATGTACAGGCACATTTGCCGGGTCTTCCACAGACACTGATGTCAATTGTAAGTGGATGGTACAGTTCGTCCTTTGTTCTGTGCCTATGCATGTTCTTCCCTAATAAGCATAGAGGTTATAAGAGCTTTAAATGAAGGAACCAAATTTCTTGTTACTATTTTATTTACAAGGCGTCTCTGACGCCTCAGGCATAGACCAGGAACCACTGGCAAGGTGCTGCAGAAGCAGAGAAAAAAGCCCTTTCCCTCTGGAATTTGTGATTGCAGTATGCGATGAAGGACAATAGATGGAAGCAGTCAGTAGGGAAAGCAGCTGAATGTCAAGCAGTGGGTCTCCATCGGCCAGCAATTTGATTATTATCATGCTGTATATACGAACACTTAGAGATATGAAAGAGGTGTGAAAGAGGTAAAGAGAGGTATTGAAGAGGCAGTGAGCACAAACAGAAACACAAGTTCCATCTGAATATTATAAATACTCTTTTACTGTACGAGTGACCAAGCACTGGCACAGGTTGTCCAGACAGGTTGTGGAGTCTCCATCTTTGGAGATGCTCAGAAGCAGTCCAGACATGGTTCTGGGCAACCTCTTCCAGGTGACCCTCCTTGAGCAGAGAGGTTGGACAAGATAACCTCTGGAGGTCCCTTCCAACTTCAGCTGTTCTGTGATCCTGTGAAATCATGAAGTAGTTGGCATCATAGTGTGGATATAAATAGTTCTTCCTGAGGGCATGTCAGGAGCCATGGGGAGATCCAAAGAGATTTTTTAAGAGCTGGTGCTAGCAGTAACAGGAAAGGTGAAAGCAAATGCTCAGTTGAGTGAGGAGTTACGCAAGTGGAAACGTGGAGCCAGTATAGAAAATAAGTGAGGAAGGGAGAAGAGCTGGGTGCTGTGATGAATAAAAGGGTGCTGATAAATTTGAACAAAAATGCAAGAATGAGTGTTCAAAAGGTAGGCACTGTACAGTGATGATGAATGGCTCTTACAACTGAGAGTGCAGCATCCTTTTACTCTAAGGGAGGAGGTGGAAGGTCACATCACTTGGAAAATCTAGGAATAGTGTAGCTCACAGCTGACTCCTTGTTCAGTTTAACAAGAAATATATTAGTTTAGCAACATAAAAATGGAGAAACTGAATAATTTCACAGCTTAAAGCTTCACTCGGAGAATTAATTCCCATCTAAAAAACTTTAAAGCACAGCTTCTGGTATGAAACAATATTATTGTCAGCATTCTTAATACATTCTGTTAAAGAGGTTTATATTCAGTCTAGCTCATAATAACCCCAAAAGGTTTTTTCTGAAGCAAGTTAGTTTACCTTTTCTGTATTCCAGTAGGCTGCACAGATTGCTTACTGTCACAAAACATTCCATTGAAAGTTTTCTATTATAGGGTTTTGAAAGACTTGTACAAGGGCAAGGTGGAAGGGGCAAGTATATCCTCCTCCCTTGCCCAGAATGTACAAGGCTTGTTAGAGAACCTACAGCAGAAGGTACAGGCTGTGAAGCAGACCCTGCACCACCACCGTTTTGAGGAGCTCCTCACTTGCTACTGATAGACAAAGAGTGTGCCAAGGGAAGCAATATCCTCGTCACCAAGCTGACACTTGGGATATGTCAGACAGAAGTTTGCTTTATGAGTTAGACCTAACCAAAAGCCGCTGGCTGTTGTAACTTCATAATTGAGGAGTCCTTTGAGAAAAATTTTGTGTAACCTCCCTGTGGAGGTTTTGATTGCAAGCAGTTGTGTTGGTAATCCCCAGCACACGTTTCATTGTCGTATTTTTTCCCAGCTGTATTTGGATACCAGTCTGCTGAGCATAAAAACTCTGCAGGTAAAAGAAACAGAAATAAAACCTCCTGTAGGATACTGAAATGGTTATTATCTTTGGAAAACCTCTATTTCTCTGTCTGAGGCAGGGTAAAAGTCTCTTTATCAATGAAAATTCAAATTAAAATTCTGACTGATACAGCTATAAAAAATATGAAAGGAGACAGATGGTATGAAGATGTGCATGATTGTATGTGCAGTGGTGAAATTTAGCTGGAAAGAGAAAAGAAGCGAATCAAAATGATGGAAATGAAGGAATTCCCCTAGAACACTATTTAACAAATTCCCTCCATAACCTTACCTGGCAGTGCATTTGCAGTATTAGCCTCCAGCCTTTGCTACCTCATTGCAACCACTGCACTGAGGGGTTACTGTCAATGTCAGGGTGGATTCTTCTTGGTAATGGAAAAACCTAGAGATTAATAGAGTACGCTTAATTGATTAGGGTAAAGCAAAGATACTGGTCTGCCAACCACAGAAGGGATGGGACTGTTGCCTTTTCTGTCATTATACTTAAGGGTAGACACCTCCAACAGCTGCATGGTCAACAGGAGGCGCTTTGTGTCACGAGGAGGCTAAGCTGGCTACAGCTCAGTAACTTGCTTTGCTTTTTGGTGCAAGCTCAGAGAATCAAGGAGGATTTTTTTGTGCTGTGAGGTGAAAAGCTGGTGTTATCTCCTACCTTGAGTCTTAGGTTGAATCAGCTGGAGCAGAGCCTGCGTCTGTGACCTTCTGGACTTTAAGCAGTGTCTACCTACATTCTGCATAGTTTTCTTGTTTTATCAGTTGCAAGTAATTTACTGCATCCTGAACTATTCTTGACTCTTGGTATTAGCGATTTTGTCAGTGGAAGTCACGCTGGGGAAAAAAGAAATGTGCTCCCGGCACAAGATTAAAGGATGACGTCTTAGGAAAATTATTCTAGTTTTTGAACTTTTCATCAGTTCCTCATCTCAGAGGACAGACTGTGTGTGTGGAGTGTTTACCTTAGTGGCACATGGCTTGTACAAGAGTCTAACTTTTATGTAGTAACTTACAACGGTGACAGCTAGTATGAACTCAAGATGCCTTTTTGTTTTGAAGTGTGGCGATCCAAATAGACAAGAATCAGGAAAAACCTGCATTACCTGAACAGCATTTTTTTTTATACAGGTTTTTCCTCTTAGAATTCTTACATTCTTACAGAGTGATGTTAATGTATATAAAACCAGAGGTGAGGGCTGGGAGGGTGTGTTTTGTTTTAATTACAGGTGGCAGTTTTCACTGGTTTCAGCACTGCTATAACTTCTCAGCTTCTCACTATAATGTTTATTTGTAAAAAAGGGTTGGGCAAAGTGTTGTGATATATTCTCATAGCAGTCTTCGTGCAGCTGAACTGCAATTTACAGAATAATTACTTTCCTTTGCTGCTTTATCTCATTCTTTCCACTCCTCATTCTGAGGGTGTTCAGTAATACACTGGTTTGTGAGATAGCATTTACTTTCAGAAGTGCCATACACGTAAGTCATCAAGGCAAAAGAAGGTAAAAGAAACCACCTACTTTCAGTACTTCCTTTGTGGATTATTTGATTAGGGAACACAGAAATTCTCCACAACACCTCTATTTCATCAGCTTCAAAAGTTTGCATGATATGTGTTATGAAGACACATAGCATTCAGATAATAGTAAATACTGAATACTCATCTTTTTCACTCAACTTTCTCATTCTGTACATTTTCTCTGTGTGGATGAATCAGGAATTCACTAGGAAAAACAGCATGCCATTGAGAGGTTATTCACACAATGTAACGTTAAGCGTTTAGCTTAATGCTCCTAATCACCCCCTAGAGGCATTCAGTTCTCTCTATTCTCTATATTGAGAATTTCAGTTCTTAAGTTGGTGTGCACTGAATTACAGGGCACTTGCTGAAGGAGTTAAGTAGATGAAGTGAACACTCTTACAAGGCTAAAGACCAATTTAAGATCTCAGAAGAGGCCCTTAGCAGAACAGGACTGTACTCCAGGGCTGATGATGAAGCAGAGGACAGAATGACATGCATCAATGTTTTAGTCTACTGGGTACAAATACAGAGATGAGCTACCATTTTCATCCATAGCCCTGACTAGCATAAATTTAGACCAAGTCAGCTCTAAAATTCCCTAGGATTTCAAAAGAAGCCTTACAGGTAGGGGTCAGGTTCCACATTTACTCATATCAGTAAACCTGATATTACTTGGTGCCAACCATTTCGACATTACAGTGGCTATTTGCTATCTGACAGACAGACTGCCACAGTCTGTCTACTCTTCTTGCCTGGCACAGACTATGAGACAGCCATTCTCAAAATCACAGACTCAAAGACTTATTTAGGTTGGAAGGGGCCTCTTCGGATTATCTAGTGACTAGCTTTGTGAATTAAGAGAGGACAGCGAATGTTTCTCTACCTAAGCTTTACTAAGACTTTTGCTGCTATTTCCAACAACACCTTAGTAGACAAGCTGACAGAATATGGGTTAGATAAACTAATAGTATGGTGAATTGAAAACTGGGTGAACAGCCAGTGCCTAGTGGTGTATCCCAGGGGCTGATACTGGGGCCAGTACTGTTTCTCAAAAATCTTCATTAATGATCTAGACAACGGGACCTCAGTGCACTCTCAGCAAGTTTACAGATGACATACAACGGGGAGTGACTGAAACACCAGGTGGTTGTGCTGCCATTCAGGTGGACATAAACAGATTGGAGAATTAAACTGAGAGGAAACTCATCAAGATCAGCAAAACAAAATGCAAAACCTTGCACCTGGGGAAGAATAACTCAATGCACCCTCACAGTGTGCCCCAGCAGAGGTCCAGGCATTCCAGCTGCAGTCTTGTAAGAAGGTCAGCATGCTCCCCTCACATTCCCAGCCTGTCTTTTCCAAAAACCCTGTATTCAACCATAGCAGAAATCTAGCTGCGCAAGTTATCTTATCATGTCTCTATTAGATCCATGACTATAACTTCATAGAATCATACAATACTTAGGGTTGGAAAGGACCTTAATATCATCTAGTTCCAACTCCCCTGCCATGGGCAGGGTCACCTCACACTAAACCATCTCATCCAATGCTCTGTCCAACCTGGCCTTGAACACTGCCACGGGTGGAGCATTCACAACTTCCTTGGGCAACCCATTCCAGTGCCTCACCACCCTTACAGTGAAGAACTTCTTCCTTATATCCAATCTAAACTTCCCCTGTTTAAGTTTGAACCTGTTACTCTTGTCCTATCACTACAGTCCCTAATGAAGAGTCCCTCCCCAGCATCCTCATAGGTCCCCTTCAGATACTGGAAGGCATATAGATTTCTGATTTCTCCTGTTGATTCCCCATACTGCACCTATTAGCATCAAAGTATTTCAGAGGCACCCAGACATGCTTATTTCCCAGAGCAGTCTCAAGAGCTTTCCCAAGATTGCTCCACGGGCACTTCCTTCTTTGCACACCTATGCTTAAAGTGATGCCACTTCAGCATTGTTTTATTGATTTCTATGATCCTTCTTTTCCCATCTTTCCTGGCTCTTAGCTTGCCTATCCCAAGCTCTTAGTTTGGCCATCCTGTTGTCATGCTTCTGCCATGAAGGTCTCCTCTCTCATTAGATTCTTTCTAAGGAACGGATTCCCGCCTTCTGCTGTTGTAAACTGACCAAGATCTACCTCACAATCATAGAATATCTTGTCCTTATTTCATATGGAAATACTGCTCTAGAACATCACTCCTCTTCTTTATTGAAACTGATCTGTAATTTCTGGCTTTTTTTCCTTGCAAGTCTGCCATTCCCTTTATGTCATTATGGGATTTCCTTTACATGACTCTGCATTTGTAGCAACTCCAGGGCCTAAACTTAATTTTTGTTTGCATTCTTGAGGTACCATCGTGTATGAATTATATCCAACATAGTTCTCATGTGGGACTGGAAGATATTACATATGACCTGTAAAATTTGCATTTTTCTGGCAGTTTCTGGAGGCCACATAAGATAGACTACGATGTCTGAAATGGCATTAAAAATGATGTTTCAGTACCAATTCATTTTTCATTTCACTTTTACATCACCCCTTACAAATCATCCTTGTTCTGCTAAGCTGAAGGAACCATCTCTTCCTATACAAGGGTCCAAGTAAAATTCTCAAACTGAAGAGAGATAAGGTTAGCATTTCTCTTTCTTTGAAGTGTGTTTTAAAGCCCTGCATCATTTTGAGGTCAGAATAATGGACCAATGTGTTCTTGGATATTTGTCCCTCTTTCATAAATATCAATATTTTATTTGCTATTCTTCAAACAATGTAATTGGATAAATGGATTAAATATCCTCACTGTGTGTGTCCAAGAGATCACACACTGGTTTTCTGCGATGGAGCTTACCTGTTATCCCTGTTTTGAGAGCACTGAACTCTTCTTTGCAATTCTACTTTTTTGCCCCACATTCTGCAAATATAATTACAGCTATGTTAGTTCATTTTCGATAACTGTAAAGCATAGTAAAGAGGAGAGTTAATTTCAATAGCAGAAGTGAATTCAGAATCAATTCTCAACATGTTTCCCGTAAAATTTTCCTGTAAACTACCCCAAAACTCAGTGTTAATTTTCTCCTTTCTCTGCTGAGCCCATGATGGCAGGAATTGAAGGAAAAGCCAGTGATACTCAGTAATCTGCAATGCATGCTGAAAAACTTAGGGGAGCAAATTTAGGATGTCTTGCTTCTCAGCTATGAATGGTTTCTCCTAGTACTATCTTCCTTTCTGCTGCTACCATTTTTACTTTGGCATTGCTCAAGGAGTGTCTGCAAAGGTAGATATTTCAAGCAGTAGGAGTCCAAAAATAAATGCTCTAACCAGAATCATTCCAGGTATAACTAAATCTTGTTTATGTATTTGCTTACCCCCAACTGGCTTACCTTCTGGCAAGGAAAATTTGTCATTTCAGTAGGGGGAGAGGAGGAATTCTTTAAAACAATATCCTAAATAATAACACAAACCAAAGAATAGTTCAGTTAAGCATTAATTTTTTCTAGCAGATATCTGAATATTTATGATGATTTACATATTTTTCATTTGTAATCAGTCACTTCAGGAAATGAATATATGAGTGCTTTACAGGATGCTATTTTTTCTCATTTTCCTTAATATGAACTGACTAAAATCAAATGCAATGATAGAAAAGAGAGCTGGTTAAGACTTGTCAGGTCACTGAGATTGTCTGCCTGCCAACAAAGCCATGTTGCCCGTGGTATATGCAGGTGCTTTGTTTCAGTCTAATTTTAAATGACTCATACAGTGAAGCTCCTTGCACCACCTCCCTTGGGAGACAGCTCTGTAATCTAACATCCTTATGGTGAGAAAATGGTTCCTGATACTTGTCTGGAGATTTCCTTTTGTACAGTGCCAAATCACTGTTCCTATTTGTATCCACTGAGGCCATCTGAAGTCATTTTTTTCCTGGTCTGGGTTTGACCTTCCTAAATGAAGTAATGATCATATTCCTCCCTGATTTCTTACACCTTGCATTCTGACTTGTAATTTGTTAAGTCTATTGCTGAACTATTCCTAAATACTTTGTAGAATAAGTCCATGTATTCTGATGTTATTCTGTCTCAATATGTGTCTTTTTTTTCACTTATTTTTGGCACTGAGAGGCTTCAAGTTTTGGACCCAAGGTGTAAACTATCAACATTTCATTTCACTGCAGCTCTTTGTCAGTGCTCACTGGCTTTTCTCCACCAGCTTTACTGCCTTAACGCTGTTTTTATAGCTTCTGGAAGGGTTTGCCATATGTAACGTCATCACAAAGCATTGCAGGAAGGGAGAAGAGGAACCAAGATGAAAAATTAAATGGACAGACTGAAAAAAGAAATATGCACAGATTACATTAGAGGGAGTAAGGTGATACTAAAATTAAATATCATTGGGGAGTGATGAGAAATTGCAGAGTGTTAGTCTGGAATAAACAGAAACTTTGAGGTACTGCAAATTTATGTAAGATGACTGGAAATTAAGTAGATAATATAAGGTGGAAAAAAGTTAATCTGGACTATTATTATTACACCAGCAAGTCTTTTGGGTTTGTTGTTTTTTTTTTTCCTTCAGAAAACAAACACGCAGGCTATCCCATCTGTTCTTTATTTCACATTAGAATGGATTTAGAAAAGCCTTGTGTTCTGTTGTATAGAGGATGATTGAAGTAATGGTGACTGGGTGCCCCTGGCCCATTCACCCAGACCTGCTGCTGAGGGGAATGGGGTCTTGCAGCACAACTGCATGCCCTCCCCTTCAGAAAGGCTGAGAAAATGACTCCTCACCCACAAAGGCAGGCTGGAAACTTCTCACTCGGCACAAGGCCCTCCTTGTACCTCCAGCAGGGTTTGGATACCAGCTATCATTACTTATTAATAACTTCACTTTGTGCCAGCAGTTTTCCCCTGGTATATTGTATTTGCAAGTCAAATCAAGTACAGCATATGTCCTTTCTCTCTCTTGTCTAGAATTACTTCATTTTGTCCTTTGCTGATGCTTTTTCCTGCACACCTTCACTGACTTATAGCTCCTTCTTTGACACACTCTTGTTCTTGTTTTCATTGCAGCAAATACAGATCATTCCTGGAGGAGCTTTCTTACCTGTTTATTTTATTAGTTCCTCAGGGGTGATACTTGCTGGTACAAAGTACCCCTTTGCAATTTTTAAGCTTTATTCCAACCAAAGTGTTTCAATGCTACCTTATGAAGAGCCATAAGGGTTAAATATTTTAAATCCCTGGAGAACTGATATGTCTAAAGTTAATGTTTTTGCTTTCATATAAACCATTTGTTAATAACAGTAATAAATAGCATATTGTCATCTTCAGCATATATTCCAGTTTTCACTCGTTCATATACTTTTTAATAAGACATTTTTTTCTCTTGGTTTTGTTATTATTATACTTTCTAGACTGCAATTTTCTATCTCTTCTCATACTTGTATGGTACACATTGCAATGATATCTTTTCCTCTAGCAAATGTGTAAGCTTTTTTGAAGATCCGTGTTTTAAGATGTATTTTTACATAACAGATAACATTCCTGAATGGTCCCACATGAACCATAAGTAAATAACTGAAATTAGTGTCTTTCATCTATAATTGGAGGGCAACGATTGCAAATGCGATGAACTAAGATATGAAAAAGTTCAGTAAAATAGACATCAATGAGGCTGAAATAATATTGCTTCTGAAGCACAGCAAGAAAATGAGATTTTACACATATATGTGAAAAACAAACTATATCTGAGCACTTGGTCTCCAGCTATCCAAGGCAATTCATTTACGTTCCCGGCAAATCAAACTGCCCCTAGTAAGAAAACATACTTCTTTTCCCCCACTGCCTTCCAGTATATATTTTCTTAATAGCTAAAAACAACAACAGAAGGAGAGGCTAACAAGAGAGTAAAGAAAAGAAAGATACAGGAGTTAAGATGTATAGACATAACCTGGAAGGTTCCAAAAAGGTCTAGAAAGCACTTTCAATATTAGAAAAACCTCCTTATAAAAAAGATAGAAAATCGTGTATCTGAGGGAGGCAAAACACTTGATTCTGAAATATGTACAGTACTTCTGAGAATTCCAGGAGTTTGATTAAAACTTTGGTCGAATATCAGGTAATATTTTGCTATCATTAATCATAATTATGATGTAAGTTAATTTTAATTAATTTACACTGTAAAACTGTTAAAGCTTGAATTGTGGTCTTTGTGGAATTAAAGACTTCTTACACCGAAACATATTTGCTGACATATTCAATCACCAAAATGTTCTTCGGAAGATGCTCCTTATGTTAGCAACAGGGGTTTTATAAGGACAGAACTCCCACTAGTCCCTTGAATAAGATAAACTATCCAAATAGAATATGTTCTTTGCTAGTATAAATATGTCCAGTCTGAGGCTTCTGCTAATGCAGTCATGTTAGTTGAGGGGGATGTGAGGTATATTTTTTCACACTCCTGATCAAATTACTGTGACAAAAATTCTGAATAGTCTTCAGTCATTTCACAATTAAGGAAAAAAATTAAGATATCCAGGTGATTTTCCTTTGTGTGTTCTGTAGAGGGTACAGAAGCATCTGCTGTGTTTTAGGTAATTAAGAATAGTTCTTGAATATTTTAACATGTAGAGTACAACATCTAAAGCTAAAAAAAATTGTGTATTGCCTTTCAGAATTTCATAGTCACTGTTGCTTAATCTAATAAACTCGTTCGAGCTAATTAACTAATTATATAAACTGAAGTTAAAGAAGCAAAGGCCTTCTTTTTAAAGACATACATTTTATAAGTCTACAAAGATAATTAGTTTCTTAGCGAACACAACTGGACAACTGAGGGAGCAAGTGGGACTGAGTTCTCAACAGATTTGCAAAAGTCTCATTCAAGAGATTCATATCCACAGTTTAAGGTTTGAGTCATGAGGTGCAATTGCATTGGCAGTATAACAAGGCTTCCCAAGTGTGTCTCATATAGGAGCAGCTACAGGCATTAATGGAAAGTGCCTTTCTGTAGTCATCTTACTACTGAGGCAAAGTTGCCACACATCATTTACTGATTCATTCAATAAAAATGTTGAAAGCATCATAAGATAATTCAAATTTATTCTATGTGTGTTTAAAATATTAATTCCAAAATCAATACTTACGTTTTCATAGTGCCCTACACTTAAGGTGCACATTCCAATAAGGAATGGATTGAGTGTTTAGAAATCAGATCATGGAGACTATATTTGGTGAATGTATAATGACACTGTAAATGTAAAATTTGTGGCACATAAAATAACTTACTGTTTTGAGAAACAAACCTGAATGCAGTCTGCATGAAATAATGTGGAAAATACATGACTAGAAGCATCCTATTGCTAGTAGGAAATTGCTATCATAAGGCTAAGGAAGTAGTTAAATATGAAGAAAAAATCTTTCCACAAGTGCTTAGGAGAAAATCTACATTCTACAGCAAATACTTAATGGGGCCCATAAATTTTCTCATGCACTTTCATATCCTCAGAGTTTTTTCTATTACAGGAACATGTCAAAACTTGGGATCCTGTATGGGGAGTCACATCTCTGGTGTTAAGCAGTTTTGTTATCAATTATCTCAGCATGAACTAAAGTTATGATATAATTTCTGGAGATTTATCCAACTTTTGAATCCAGTTACATTAGGTTAAAAGTGTCCAGCACGTAAGATGATTGAAAATACCTGTGGCAAAAAAATCTTAGAAGGGCCAGGGTGAGTTAGAAGATTTTCTGCTAAATGCTGTTTAAAGTTTGCATTCAAGTTAATGTCTATGATATTATTTGGGAAACAAATCCAGAGAAAGAAGTAATCTGTAAACAGTGTGGATAAGGTAGACTGGGAATTTTACCTGATTACTCAGAATATTTATGTATTTATTCAATTCAATTTTTAATCATGTCTGGAGAGATCTGCATAATGGAAAGATTAAATTATCTATATACCTACGATGGAAAAGTGATTGCAAAACACTCCATCAAATATTTGAAATGTGTAAATGTCAGCAAAGAGGAGAGGTTATTTAGGATGTTGGAAGTAGTATTAGTAGAATGGGCCGATTAAATTTAAAAAGGAAATATTTCATCTAGCTCTCAGGGTTAATTTCTGACTGCAAAACCCTTTGGAGTATAGAATGTTTTTTAGAAGAAGCAGCAGAAAATTTCTCATTTAGAAATTGAAAGTAAACTAAAGCACAGACTGAAAAAATACTTTTGGGAAATATTATCCTAAGTGTCTCTGGGACCCAGCTTTAAGAACAAGATAAATCTTTCCCATCTGTAATTTTGATCAAAAATGCTAATTTTTATGTGTTTATTTTACAAAACTCAGTGTCACATGGTGAATAAGTGTTGTTTATTTACATTTTATACAAGACTTGAGCAGCTTTTGATTACTGTTATGAATTAAAACTCTTAAGCTAAAATGAAAAATCACAACAGAAACTAACATCTGGCTACAAACAGCAGAAATTTGGGTTTCATAGGCACTAACCTGCCCTTATATCTCTTGTTTATATGTTAGTCACAAGTTGTTCTCTTTTAATTTAGCATTTCAGTAATACTTGATTTTTGTTTTGGTTTTTTGTCGATATTTAGCATAGAGGTTTTGAAGGATATTGGGTGTATAGATAAGAACATCAAAGGTCTCTGCTTTCCTACCAGATATCAAAGATCACACACACCATTTCAACCATTGCCAACAGAGCACATTTCCAGGAAGGCTATAGTTTCTAGTTATCGTTGGTGAGGATAGTAACAAAGCTATTGTCCCTAAAAGGTTTTGTGATGCTGACAAAAAAGTGCGGGAGTCAGTTCAGTGCTACGACACTTGTGTCTAGGAGTCTGATGTCCCACTGCTGTCAGTTAATGACATCCAGTTAATTAGCCAAGGGAAGCCTGTAGATGGATTCAGCTGTTCAGCCACTAGACGTCAACTTGAGGCTGAACCAAGTGATTCCCTCATCTCAGACAGTGTCAGGCCCATTGCTTAAATAAAGGTTGTAGTATCAGTTGGAAAAACATAGCCTGTTCTTTCACTAGCAGGTACTATAGTAAGATAGGAGCAGATCTGTAAACAGAAGTATACTTGGGCTGTGGCCCTAATGCCTGCACTGTGTATATCCTGAAGGTTACGCTCTATTCTAGTCCTGCAGATTGAATGCACTTTGATGGTCAAAGGACATCTTCTGTGTTAGTTCCATAAGAAAGGAGTACAGCTTATGTGCTCTGAGATGGCTTCACATGCACAATGATGCATTGTTAATAGGAACAATGGGGTTTGCATCATATGTGCACTTCTGACCTGAACTCAAATGCTAATGTATAATATGCAGACCTTGTGTATCTCACTGGACTTTGAGCTGCTGTTCTGGAAGGGCACACGTCTTCTGTATCCTGTTTCAAATCTTCCAGTCCTGTGTAAATAAATGTCCCAGGTATCTTACTGAGTCCAGAGCTCCAAGAGGGCACTTGCCCTTAGTCAACTGGATTGTAATCCTGATCTACACTGTATATCCTGAGAGTTTATACATTAAAGGTGGACACCTAAATTCAGATGTTGTTGTCAATTGCTCAGTCCCACCCAATGAAATTCATTGAAGTGTAAAAATTCAGTGTCAGCCTCTGCTCTTGTTAACAATGAACTTTCTATTGCAGTAACTGAATCTTTCCCCGCCCCCCCTTCGCCCCCATTTCTGACATTTCAAATGTTTCTAGGTTCACTTTGTGCTCTAGTTTTACATACTTCATTTTTCATTTATATTCATGTTTGAATAATGTAATATTTATACATTTGGTCTTGTCATCCAGTGAATGCTAATGATAGCCACATGTTCTGTCAATCCCAGAAGAACCAGCAAAGAATTTTCTTAATTACACATTGCTTATCATATAAAATCTCAGGCAAGTATTTGGCTGTGTGTCAAATGCCTCTAGCTTGCAATTGTAGAATTAAACAATGGAAGATTTGGGAATGCTCTGTTTTCTGCTTTATTGCAGACCAATGTTTCCAGTTTCTATAACTGGTAACCTTGTGGACTTTGTTTTATCCAGCATCTAGTAGCAAGACTCTGGAGTGAACTTTGGTAGTTAGTCATGGCTACAGTTTGAGAGAGTTTCCTTTACACAAATTAGTATTATTTTGTTCTTTAGATAGACATTCTTGGAAACAAAGATGAAAAAATGGTTGGTGTAAAAGTAGCAGTGAAGACTACGTCCACCAGTAGCATCCCAAGTATGGTACATGTTCCCACAGTAATATTAGGAAGAAACAGTCCTCATCACCTATGCTTACAACAAAGATGCATACAGCTGTACAGGGTGAGCCATCTTGTAAAAGGTGACACTAAACTGTAACTGTAAATGCTGAAGTGCTGTGAATACTAAGGACAAAACTAGTCTGACAACAACTCCATCCAAACAATTACAATTTATTTTTCTCCTTTTGTTTCCCTTATGTTTTCCACAACATTCATAGTCATTGGAAAAATCCATCTGCAGGTGGAACGACTATTGTAGGATGAGCTGAAGCATTAAGAGAAACCTCAAGTAGTCAAAACTGATGCCTGAGTAACAGGTCTGGGGAGAATCCAGCTGAGGGCCACCCAGCCACAAACTGATCTGAGCCTTCTTCAGAGCACTGGACCCAAATGGCCACTCCAATGGACAGTCCATTAATAAACTGCTGCTTTTTTCCCCATCTCTTGATGGTATTGAAGGCATAACCCATGCTTCTCTTAATCTTATACATCTTACAACTATCAGATCAAACTGCTGGTAAAAATTAAGTGTAAAAATATTTTGCACACAACTTGACAGAAGAAAGTATCTCTTTAAATGACTCACTGAAAATAATATGAATAATTCCAAACTCTGGTGGACCTGAATCATCTGGTCCACTAGTTTATAAAAGGAAAAATACCTTTGCTTGCTTTCATGCTGTCTCTAGCCATTGCAGTTCATTGAGATCAGATGTGTGTTGCTTTTCTCTGCTATTTGGATTATTCAAGCCATTAAGAAGACACAGAAATGAGAGAGAAAATCATGAGAGCTTTTGTGTCAGTATTGTTGCTAGGGAAACCACTTTCTTTTTATTTCAGTACATAGGACACTAGTGTCACTTTGAGTCTGACTTGTAGAAAGACAACTTCAGAGGAAGGTATCAGGGATGAAAACCAGAGTTAATTAAAGCCTAAACTTTCATTGTAAATAGAAAAAGAGTTATACGAGATGCTTCAAAAGCAGCCTGAGTGACTTGGGAGGGCGGGAGAAGGGGAAGGAGGTGGTATTGTTTTGTTGTTGGGGTCTTTTTTCAATTTGACTAGAATCTTGAAGGGAATGTTCAAGATGACAGATAGGAGACACTTGTGGGTCTCCCCAGACACATCTTAGATAACCTCTCATGTCTTTTTCTGTACATGCATCATTGTGGTGCATCGCCATATAAGCAGAATGGAAAAATATGTCTGGAATAATATATTTCACTCTCCAGAACTGTCCTCCTCTGCTCACACCTGTCTCTACAAACTCAGTGGTACCTTTGCATGCCTGGAAGGGTTTCCTGACTTAATCTAACCAATCTTCAAGCATTCTTTAAAGCCCTCTAAAGCTCTTTACAAACCACATTTATTTTAAGAAAACCTCTATATGTATTTTGTGAAGAGCAATTATAATGAGTATAGAATTGAAAAACAGAATGAATGCAAAGCTCGTCAAAAGCTATGAAGTCTGTATAAAGCATGAGATTTCACCACTAGTTTGTTTTATGTCATGTAAAGCTTATCTGCCCTTCTCATTTTGATCAGATTTTCTCGAGAATTAAACTATACATAAAAGAAAGTTAAAGCAGCATCAATAAAATTATTCTAAAAGTAGTATTTTTTTCTTCATTCTTTAAGGGGAGTAAACTTTGACAACAAAGAACCGCTGCAGTAAAGCAACCTGAAGGGTTTTGTCACTTTCAGTGCAACCCTTCTGAGTTGCAACATCCCCCCACCCCTTACTATGAAGAATTTGAGTATTCAGCCAGTGGCTAGATAAGTGTAAAGTGCTCTTTTCAAATGATGTTTGTTAGATTCTGACTTCTTCTTTCTCAACAGAATTTATCTTAACTATATATTTTTCTTTCTTTTGGGGCCACTGGATACAAAAGGGAATGAATTAAGATTGGTTTTATACTTTAATTATATTTA
Organism: Psittacus erithacus; assembly: GCA_009867235.2. Lineage (NCBI taxonomy): Eukaryota > Metazoa > Chordata > Aves > Psittaciformes > Psittacidae > Psittacus > Psittacus erithacus. The sequence continues at coordinate 12,250 of WYDI02032034.1, read as the reverse complement.
AAATAGACTCAGAAAAGCACCATAACTGCAATGAAAGAAAAACTCTGTACTGGTAGGGGCTAAACTAGATAATACTCTGGAGGTTTTTTTCTGTCTCTCATTTGTGATGTACTAGATATTAAAGCACCTGAAAGATGAATGATACTAAATAAATAATACATTTTGTGCAATCCTTTGGAAGACTAAAAAGCATAAAACTTTTTAGAGCTAGTGGGTATTGCAGTTACTCCTAAATAAAACCAAATACATTCCTAACATCAAGGCTTGCTGTCTACACATTGGTTTTTATCTCCTTCTTATGTTTCTTCTTTATGTTGCCCACTCAGAATAAATGTGAGAAGTGGAAGCCAGCTTTTCGTGAACAAGTATCAGAATCAGGTTAGACTCTGAGACAAATTTCCCCACTAAGGCTTTTTCAGTCATTTTGTGAAAAGTAGTTTTTCAGCTACATTTATTAATGTGTCATTGACAAAGCATGTTCTCAGCATAATCTGTGAAGGTGTCTTCATTAACAAGTCACATTAAACAGATAAAAACTGTTCTCCTGCATAGCTTGCAGCAGATCAAGCAGATTAAATACCTGTTCCCCATCTTTCTTCTACTACAGCAAATACTATTGCCTATAACCAAATATCCAAGTATGTTATGACTGGATGGGTGTACAACTACATGAATGAAACCTGGTTGCATATAATGTATTATATGTTTTACAAGCATATAAATATTTTAATTAAAATATTTATTTCAATAAATCATAGATGATAAACAGCTAATTACTTTGGTAGCCTAACTAGGAGCCAAAATATCTAGTTTCTGTAATGCAAAATGTACTTGTTGCTTGAGCACTTGAAAAGCGATAATTAAAGTGAGTGTAAAGAATTCTATTTACATTAGTTAAAAGTCAGATTACTAGCAATTTGTACTTTCTTGGTCAAGGTTACAGTGTTTCAAAGGTCGATGATGTGTTCAATATATTGTTTATCATTTATTCTTAGTTACAAAATTGTAGAGGTAGCTAGTATCATGCATGTACCATTTTTGCTCTAGCAGTTTGTCATGCAGTTGTTGTCAATATCAAGGCAGAATCCATGCTTATGTGTGTATATATATATATATGCACACACACATATTTCATTGTTTTCTAAGGTTTTCACTGTGTCTTCCTATTATGTAAATGTGAATACATCCAACCCTCTGAAGGTTTCTCATGACTTCTTAGGAATCAGAATATTTCAAATATTTATTTGTCTGTGTTAGCTTGTCACTGTTAAGCTTAATTTATTTTACTCTCACAGCTCCTTCTGCGCAGCACAGCCCCACAGACATCTTTCTTATCAGTAGGTATAAAACAGCATATAAAAAAATATGATTTTCTTATAGGCAAAGGCCATAACTTTCAGTGCTTTCAGTGTGATTTTAATATGTGTTTAACTGAATCACACACTACACAGTCTCAAAAACCAAAATCCAAACATCTGTAAACAGACGTTTTATTGAGTGGAGGGTGGTTGTTAAAATGGCAGATGACTGATTCAGAGACACCTGCATTAGATGATCTAAGTAAATGATAGTAGATTGTAAACATAATTTATTTTTTTTATGAAGGAATGATTAGTCTGGGGCGAATTTGCACAAGTCATGATTGTTTTCTCATAATTGATGACAGTTAAATGGTATAAGGGCATAGCAAACCACATTAACTGAGTGAGCTTGTGCTCTGGCATTAGGGCAAAGCTGTAATATGACTGTAGACTGAGGACTAGGCCAGTAGGATCTGGAAGTTTACATCACTTTTATGCATGAAGCTTCCTGAAGCTCTCCTGTCTCTGTCCAGTTGTGGTGCATGCAGTTCAGGCAGGAAGATGACAAGTTGAAGAAGAGATCATGAGAAATATTAAAGGACTGGAAAATATGATTAATGTGGGATACTCAGACCTGCTTAGCAAATAAAGCTGAAGGGGTGACTGTCACACTTTGCAAGTACTTCTGCAGTGTTTGTAAAAACAGATACCAGGTAATAAATAGCTCTTCAGTCTCACAGCCAAAGTATAACATGATCTCCTGGCTGTAACATGAACCTGTTCAGATTAGACATGGTGTAAATGTTTTTAGCAGTGGAGGCAATTAATGAGATACCCAGAGCTATCCAGTATTAAATTTTTAAAACTAAAGTTGGACTTTGACAGGCAATAATTCAAATGGCAGTTAATTGAGGGAATTTCATAGAAGGATTTGTCCACGAAGGTACCATGCTATTTCACAGTCTGAGAACCTGAATATGATTAATAAGATTCCTACAGGGAATTAGTAAGGTTAATACATGCCAATTAATAACATTCCTATACAGAAGAAGAGAGGCAGCTTGTTTCAGGTTGCACTAGCTCCTGCAGAACCCTGCTCCCAGGACTGTTTCATTGTGTTGGTACATCCCCAACAGTGGCAAATGCCAACAGCCTGGACGGGGTCAGAGCTGGAGTCCTCCTGTGGCAGGAGACCTTTCTCTTTCCAACTGCAGGTCAGAATTTGTGACTTTCCTGGGGCAGTGCTGTGGCACAGCGTCATGAGTGAAATCTATTTCTGGCATCCGCTGCATCCACAGCAGATGGGGCCGTCTAATACATTTGGCATTCCTAGTGTACTGCCACCAGTGTAACACTATGGGACAGGCAGTTTTGAGCATGAAGAGCTACCCTGAGCATAGTCAGGGGCTCGTATGGTTAAATGGGCATTGTCGGAAGGTGGGCTGCAGGAATGTCCCACTGCACCACAGCCAGATTTTGGCAGCTCTGCTGTGTGCCAGGATCCATGAAGGTGCATTTACACCCAGGTCTGATGCAGGCCCAGCAGCACATGGGCCATGTGCATGTGAGATTTTGGCTGCTTAGCAACTGCATAATAGGGCTGTCCCAAAAAGACACACCGTCTGTTTAGTCTATAAATGTAAAATGTCCATTTAAAGGCTACATAGTGCATCCCAAAGAACACTGGAGCACTCTCTGCTTTTATAATGCCAGAGGTATTTGGCATTATCAGTGCTGCACCTTCCCAACACAGTAGCAGTGCCAGAGGTGTCTGATAGACTGGAGCTGAGCGATGCAATGACCTCTTCATTCAGTGAAAAGCTCCCTCTGGTTTTTCTCCTGTCCTTCCTGCCCCATTCCACTGTGTAGAAAGCATCACTGGCCAAGAAATTGCTTCATTTTCAGTCAGCTTAAATAAGTACTAATGTTTTGGAGTTTTTTTAAATAAAGATTTGTAGTGTGCACAGGAAACAGCTCTAAGTTGCAAAGCATGCATAGGCAAAATGCTTCTTTTATAATATATTTGCTAAAAAGCTGTAGTCCAAGTTAAAAATATCAGGATGCGAGTTTGTGAAATCTTAGGGATAAGTCTGCTAAAACAATTTACATTTGTCTACCTTGCTGTTCTTAAGAAAAAAGTTCTCAGTTCAAATATTTTTACTGAAATTAAAATGTTATCAGCAGAATGACAAATGCCTTCTAGCTTTCCTCATCAGAAAGGGTTCTGCACAGTAACTGTTTTGTTTTATCTAATGTAATATTATGCCTGGAGAGGTAAGCAAAAGGAAAAATAACAGGTGACTATTAGTGTGTTTAGCTTGCTATTCAGTTGGTGACTGACATCTGCATTGGTAGCAGATAAGTTATATTTAGCTCAAAAACTTCCATAAAGAAAGTTCTTAGGCAAAACCCTAAATTCAAGGGAAAATATTTTTAAAAGGAATTAGGTATCTGAATTTTTCCTACAAAAATACAATCAAGTGATTAATCAGCATGGCAATTTATAAACCGTGTCACTCAGGTGAGAGAAACATCCATATTCATGGCAACCCATACTTCAATTTCTTCTAATAAAATCTCAGACTGGATTTTGTCCAAGGGTCTCTAACCACTTGTTCGCCAGTTATTTCTGGTTTACATCTTGATCTCCCATAAACAGTGTGGCTGTTTAATGAACACACAGACTGACAAATGAGCAGTCAAGTTACCTGTCCCAAGCCTCATAGAATCATGGAATCATAGAATAGTTAGGGTTGGAAAGGACCTTAAGATCATCAAGTTCCAACCTCCCTGCCATTGGCAGGGACACCTCACACTAAACCGTGTCACTCAAGGCTCATTCCACATTACAGGAGATTCTGGCAGAATCAAGCAGTCCTGATTTTTTGCTATTATATCTAACCAATACAGTTTACATATACTTACTACCATTCAGTTTTCTGGCCAACCAGTCATTTCTCCAGTGCACCCATTATACATCATTCTTTGTTTAACAGTCATCTGAAGGACATTTAGGTTTACATTTAGAAAGCATTTTTTACTACTAACCTGAAATGACTGTATTCAACCCAGGCTTTCAAGAAACTGAAAAAGCTTTACAGAAACAACACAAAAGAGTTGGATATTAGGTAATGCTGAAGACAAAAAAGAACGAATGGGTTAAAATACATTTGCATCCTTTATTGTGCACTGACTTAAATTAATCACATGAGTATGACAGCTGGATTTCACTCCTTTGCAGGGACATTGACAGACATCTTCCCCTGCACCAGCTGCCCTGGGAGAGAACCGGACATCTTGGCTGCTCACTGTCTTGTTCTCCCACCCCTCTCTTCCCTTAGTTCCCATTTATCTGCCAGCGGAGCAGTTTGTACTTGACAGCCCTCTGGTCTGCTGCAGACAAGACCCACTAGGAACACTTATGTGAAATATCAGTGGGGCTGATGGTCCAGTAGTGAGATAATGATGAGGAATGGAGGTCAGCTACAACTACACTAGCCTTGGATTTTGTTCTAAGCTTGCAATGCTGCTGCAGTCTAAAAGCTATTTTGGGAACTTTAAACAAAAATAGGTCTTCCTCAGCAAGGGTAGTGAATATAGTGACAATGACATCTGTAGAAGCAGTAAATTCTGTTCTTCTGCAGAGAAAATGTACATAGAAATTCAGCATTTCCAAAGAAAACACAAAAACTTTGTACTGGAGAGGCACCGATTAAGTATGTGCTCACACAGCACTTTAATGGCACACAGCAGCAACTTTTATAATCATTCTGAATGACACTTTTAATGTGGGACATCCAGCTTAAAAATCAGAACTGACAGTAGCTCTGTAAGTTCTTCCTTGCTCAGTAATCATCTGACCTTGCCTTCTGTCTGAGGATCTCATTCTTGTGCATTCTCCATGCCTGTCACCTTTGATCTTCTGACACTGAACCATTAACAGCAGGGCTTACACCATTGACTTATTTTACAGTAGTAACTACATATTCCTTTGATCTGCTATAAATTTTGCTTAGAATATATGTAGTCCCCTAGCAAGGGTAATGTCTGCATCACCTTGTCATTACACTGATGCTCGTAGTAGCTTCAACCTGGCAAATCTTTAATTCTGTAAACTTTGCTGTTTAGACATGCTGGGTGAAGTTCAGCTGTAACAACTGGGCACATACCATCAAAGCTTTTTAGAATGGAACAGAATTTTGCACAGTTCATAATAAATGATCAGTTTTGAAATTTTGCCCTGTCATAATTGTATTTAGTACAAACGAGTCTGATCAAGTGTTCACTGGCCATAGGTATGAACAAGGAACATACTGGGTTTTGAAATAAAGAACTCAGGTTTGTTGTCATTGATAGGATTAAAGATACCAGTTTCAAAAATGCTGTTCTGGATCTATCTCAGGGAGTTCCTTGCTGTGTTTTGTCTTAGGAAGGGATTGTTGGTATGGCTCAAATAAATTGTTCTTCAAGGGCCTCTGCCTATTCACACTGGCACCTTATGGTGACTAAGTTAGGGTCAACCTAAGCAGTGCTTTCAAAACTCTCTTTCATGTCATTGTATGAGAAATCTTGCCTAAGCATGTCATTACTACCATATATGTCTATGTAAACATATATATACACAGATACACACATCTGGCTCCATAAGCAGTCATCCTTTCTGATGCTAACAGGAGATACAAGTTGCTCCATAAAGTATTTTTGTCTGCCAGTTATTCCTTTCTGTAGAAAACTATACACCATGATTTTCCACGCCTAATTTGTCCACAAGCTCACAGTCTAGCGCTAGAGTCTGGAAGGAATTCATACCTATCAACTAACTGAAGACCTGACTCCCATGTCTAATCACAGTCATATCTAGTCCTCCTCATCCTTTGCTCTTTCATGGACAGGAGCGTGACCTGTACCTGCCAGTCTCAGAACCTGCAGCAACATGGTACTTCAGAGCCTCTAAGAGCATCAAGATCAGCCTTTGCATCCTGATGCTCTGACATGTGTGGTAACTGGGTGACTGCAGCCTCCTGAGTGCCCTCAGCTATGAAATGTAGGGTATTCTTTGCCTTTTACCCCAGAGTTACAGGTGTGAATCAAAAGCAGTATCTTTATAGGCATCTCGTCTTACGCCTTGATGGGTACATCCTTTCTTGTCCCATCGCTGCTTGTCTGACACCTTTACCTTAGTGATGATTCAAGACCACCCTTTGATACCAATAACAGTAGCTGCATATGCCCAGTGCATACAGATGCCCAGCAGCTAAAAAAATTGAGTTAAGAAATATCACTAGGAACTGAATTCATAAGAATCCAAACTTCTCTGTCATAAAGTATCCCAACTTTTAAGAAGGGAAGGTGACAATGACCTTTTGAAAGCTCATGAAGCTTTTCCAGTCTAGGCAAGAATAACGAGCTTTCCTGCCTTTTCAGTGCAGTCGTGGGTTCCTGACTCTTTCTCCTCAGCCCACAATTTTTTTGCTACTTCTGTCTGTTCCTGTACTGATTTCTCCACGTTCAAATCACAGCCCCTTTGCTTTGAAGCTCTGGTCAGCACTAGGCAAGGCACTGGGCATTACCGTTGCTAAGAGCAGTCCATCCTCTCCCAGTTGCATGCTTGTGCGTTGACAGGGTCAGAGCGTGATTGAAGGGTGAGAGATGCACAAAAGCAGAGAAGGCTTGAAATTAGTCTTTGAAGCTTTGTCTTAACTAGTCTCACTCTGGCACAGACCCCTGCCTTACGGGGGATAATCCAATGGAATAGCAGTGACCTAAAGCAACTGCTCTGCTCACTCAAGCATGCAGGGAGGAAAATTTATCTCAAAAATGACCGTATGAGAATATCTGGACTGCAAATAAATATTTGCAAAATATCTACATTAAAATTAAAAGAATGAGGACTTTTGGGGGTTTGGGTTTTTTTTCTGAATAAAACTGTTTTTGTCTGAAATACTGAATGCTACATGGAAACAAAAAATGGGAAATCCTGGTGGGTGAGACCTTTACCTCTTCTCTCATTCATTACTAGTGCCAATGGAGTAGGTGTCCTAATTAAAAAGAAGTTGCCTTTTCAAACAGAAGAGCTGGTTTCTGATCCAAATGGCCTTCTAGAAAAGAAACTGCTGAATGAAGCCATTACGCTAATTAACATTTATGCGTCTGATGTTTACAATGTGTTTTTAGAAGGAACCACTGGCATGGATATTCGTCTTTAAATCATCTAGTAGTCTGGTGTGGGTACTGATTTTATTTGCCCTTTGGTTATCAGTTTAGACAGATCTACTAGGGGTGATTGAACAGTAAATCAGGTATCTCAAGAAAGTCATTAATGAGCTAATAAATGATAGATGTTTGCAGTGATGAATAGCACAGCTGGTAATGCTTGTTTCGCCAAGTGGTGTACTTAAGTGTTCTCTGTTGCATATAGAAAGAAGTGACTCTTCACCAGTTACTAGGTAATAACGTATTAGCTATTACTCAGGCTTCTCCCTGGTCTTATCTTCTGGTTTCCAGGATTAGCCCAGTCCCCTGTGCTCTACATCCCTAAGCTGTTTCTGTGATTTGTAATTCATAGAACTGTAGTTTGGAGCCCTGCATCTCTGTTTGACTTTGTTTATAAATTTCTTGTCTCCCTTAGCATAAATCATAATGACAGCTTAATTGGTTTATATTTCTGAAGCAGTTTGAAATGTGAAGTGTTGCATAAGTGTTCAAGGTTGTTATTACTTTGTGACTCTTCCCAACCATTCTTTTTACAGAATGAAAATTAAAGAGAAATTAGTTGCCATTTACAAGAGTAAATATGGTGAGCCCTGTCACATGTAATCATTCAAGGATCACCAAAAAACCCCCTCTGTTTCACTTTTTAAATGCTTGATCTTTTCATTTCCTTCATAACACAGTAAATCCATTAACCTCACTGGAAGTATTTAATTTATGCTGATCTTTGATAGCTGTGATGGAATAAAGGTCCTGGAAAATACAGGTCTTCTGTAAAGGTTTTACTAGAATTAAAACATTGGGTAATTTCATACACTTGGAATTTGAGATTATGACTTCTTTTTTTGACAGGGGAAACATGAATAATTGTGCAAGTCTTAAAAGCACTGTATTATCATAGATTGGAAGATTCCTTCATTCGCAGATGCATACTTTACCTAAATACAAAACTGGTTTCTTTTGTGTTTTCATAGAGCAGTGTTGACTGGAGATTAACCCTCTAGTCTTTCCTTAGGACCTGAGCAGCACTTTACATTAGCAGAGAATATTTATCACATGCACTGTTCAAGAAGTAAAACCACATGGAAACAAGTTTCTGCATCTAATTCCCTTTGTGGCTTTCACTGGCTCACAGGGCAGAGTCAAGAGGTATCCATGACAAAGTAGAAAAGTCTTTTTATCCCAGAACAGGATTTTAGGATCAGAAATAAAGCAGGCAGGCAAAACAAGGACAGCCAACAAAATGTAGCCTTGGGCAACACAGTGTGTCAATGAGAAAGAGAGAGATAAGAAACACTTGGACAGTTGTGCATGTTGGCTTCAATCTGTAATGACTGTGCACACCACACATCAAAAACATTTGGCTGTCCTTGACAGAGAAGAAGAATGCCCAGATTTTGCACTTACTGCTTTTTTTTCCCTGTCTTTTTTGTTGTTTGTTTTTTGGTTTTGTGGGGTTTTTTTGTTTGTTTGGGTTTTTTTGTTTTGTTTTTCTTTTTTTCTGGTTTGTTGTTTTTTTTCCTGGGCTCTTTTGGGGGGCTTTTTTTTTTCAGTTGAAATTATTTAAAAAGTCAACCTAGTGAATAACTGTTCATTTACTCTACCTGTGTTTTTAGTTATTAATTGAACTGCCTTCAGGCAATCATTAGATGTCATCTTGGAGAGACAAAGTGAAAGCTCTGTTCATCTTTTAACAACTATTAATTCTGCTGTTGATCAGCTGGATCTACAGCTCTCACTGCTGTAAATTCAATTTGTGCTGTATCTTTTTTTATTAAAGACAAAATTCGGACCATTGGGTTACGGTTAGGGTTATAATAGTTGGCAACTGGTCACTAGTGGTGTCCCTCAGGGCCAATGTTGTTTAATATCTTCACCAATGATCTGGATGAGGGGTTCTAGTGCACCCTCAGTAAATTTACGGATGACACCAAGCTGGGTGGGAGTGTTGATATGCTTGAGGGTAGGAAGGCTCTGCAGAGGAATCTGGACAGGCTGGATCAATGGGCTGTGGCCAATGGTATGAGGTTTAAAAGGGTCAGTGCCTAGTCCTGCACTTGGGTCACAACAACTGTAGGGCAAAAGATCAGTACTACTGATCTGGCCATGTACAGAGTGCAAGATGGGTGTTAAAGGAGGGAGAAAGCCTCCAGGCAGTGCTACAGGCTTGGGGGAGAGTGGCTGGAAAGCTGTCCAGGGTGCTGAGTGCCTGTTGACTGCCTCTGAACATGAGCTAGCTTGTACCTAGGTGGGCAAGAAGGCCAACAGCATTCTGACCTGTATCAGCAATAGTGTGACCAGCAGTGCCAGGGCAGTGATCATCCCCCTGTACTGGGCGCTGGTGAGGCTGCGCCTCGGATCCTGTGTTCAGTTCTGGGCCCCTCACTACAAGAGAGATATTGAGGTGCTGGAGCAGGTGCAGGGAAAGGAAATTAAACTGGTGCAGGGTCTGGAGCACAAGTCTGATGAGGAGCAGCTGAGGGACATGCGGTTCTTTAGTCTGGAGAAGAGAAGGCTCAGGGGCCACCTTTTCACTCTCTACAACTGCCTGAAAGGAGGTTGTAGTGAGGTGGGAGTCAGTCTCTTCTCCCAAGTAACAAGCGATAGGACAAGAGGAAACGGCCTCAAGTTGCACCAGGGGAGGTTTAGATTAGATATTAGGGGAAAATTCTTCACCAAGAAGGTGCTCAGGCATTGGAACAGGCTGCCCAGGGAAGTGGTGGAGTCACCATCCCTGGAAGTGTTCAAAAAACATGTAGATGAGGCCCTTAGTGACATGGTTTAATGGTGGACTTGGCAGTGCTGGGGTAAAGGTTGGACCCAGTGATCTTAAAGGTCTTTTCCAGCCTAGTTGATTCTCTGATTCTGTAACAACACTTAACTGAATCAGCACTGACAGCAGCTGCATTTCTCTAGTTCTGTGCATGTAGAGACCTCCACGGCCTTGGGACCAAAGTTTCTATTTGTATCTCAAATCTGTCAGATTTGAGAAATGATTAGGAAGCACCTATATCCCACACTCTTCCACAGCAGTCCCATCCACTTTTAAAGAATACCAGTTGGATGCAGTAATCACAGGCTTTCATGGTGGTGATGACACTTTCTTGATAACTTCATGGCCAGTTTCTTGGTAGCCTCACAAACAAAGAAAAGAGGCAGTGGGATGTCAGGATATATTTAATGTCTCATCTTGCACTCCCAGAAAGCAATCCTGGACGAAGGTGACCCTCCACTCTTTCTTTTGGAAGAATGACGCTGTGAAGGTCTTGATTTCTGGGGCCTGAATAAGACCAAGCCAGAAGGGGCCTGATTGTATAGTTTAGGAGCCAGAAGACTCAGTAAGTGTGGCCAAGTTAATTTTGCTTGAGACTCCAGGACTATCTCTTTTCCTACTCTGTTCTTCTATTAACATGTGCTAAACTCACCCTAGAAAATATCAATTACATCATTGTAATTGTTTGTTTCTAACCTGAATTTTTCAGAATAATTCAAAATCAATTAGTTTTTAAACCTTTTTTTTCCTTCTGGCTGAAAGTTGTGTTACCTGACAGGTGGGTTGTGTTTTTAGGACTGGGGATTGCCTCATCATGCATCTTCGTGTGATAACTGACCCTGGACAAGCTAAAATTCCTTGTTATAGCAGAATAACCCACTGGTAGTAAAATTATGGATTAAAACTCCCATGAGAAAAGTAAAAATCCGTATGTCTGTTATATTGGGACCAAGGTGGTAGATAGCAATTGATTAAAAAAATACCACGTTAGAAAGAGATATGAAACTGGCTTTAAGGGAAAATGGGAACACAGAGTCTTCACTGAATATTTTGGTTTTGCTTAGTATTTAGAATTTATAATACCAAATTTCCTTAAAAATCCCTTATTGTTTACATCAGTGTTGCAAAATAATAACCTTCTGTTGATGAATACAGAATTTATATCATTTTTCTCAGGGGTTATTTTGGAAGTTACTTCATCTGTTTTCTTTACCTGGAATTACTGGGAGTCTCTAAGTATTTTTATTTATTCTAACATCTCCTTGAGGAAAGAACCAATAGGGAACATCTAATTTATTCATGTTGTGCGAGATGACTATCCAGGACAATCTGCAGATGCCTTTTTAGGCACATAAGGCAAGGATTCCCTATATACCTCTCCAATTGGCAAGATAACTTCTGTGGTAGCAGCTTGGAATAAATGAATACAAAACCTGATTGACTACAGGGATCTCTTTTTTTTTCCTCAAAAAAACAGGTTTGAAGAAATGTCAGATTAAATTAACAGTCTAGAGTGCCTTCTTGAGGTTGTCAAGGAAGTTGGAGATGACAGGTTTCCAACTATAACACAGAGAAAATGCCAATGTGAAATTTTATAAAGTGTCTATAAATGCAGCTTTTAAAATACACCTAAACTCCTATGGAAAAAAAGGAAACAGAGCACTGATCAAAACAGGGGTAGGGGCATCCATCCAGCATCTTGTCTTATGCAAAAGACAGATCAGGCAATTCTTAGGACTATAAGACCTCTACAATATATATTTTTTGAGTAAACTTCACCTGGTCCCTGGTCCCCTACACACAGTATTTTCAGGTAGATCTGTAGCAACTATGAATTGATTTGACATTGTTGTGGTTTAAGCTGAGTCGTAAATTAGCAAAGCATGTAGCCTACTCGTTTTCCCCCCCAACCTCTCCTTCCCCCCCCCCCCCCCCCCCCCCGCGGGGGGGGGGGGGAGAACCGAAA
>WYDI02032033.1:0-17864 GCA_009867235.2 Psittacus erithacus | reverse complement strand
TTCGATTCTCTTCCCCATCCCTCCGGGAGCCGAGGGAGGGGTGGGGGGGGGCAGTGAGTGGGCTGTGTGGCAGGCCTAAACCACGACACCTGAAAACTCAGGCCAATTTTTCATATTTACCTTTGTTGGTAGAGTACAAAATTACGTATGTATTGTGTAAAAGATAAAATATTACTTTTATTTTCTCAAAAAGTGAGTATCTAGCATCAAATAAAGTCTTATTAACTCATCTAGTGTCTAAAAAAGACCTTATGCGTAGTTGTATATATCTTCTTTAGAAAGAATTTTTTCTAAATCTCCTTTACTTGTTCTCAGTCCATGTGACTTTATTTACTGGCATATAGTTATAGAAAAATACAATTTTTAGCTGACGTGCTCAGATGTCATGTATTGTTTAGTCCTTGTGTGAGCTGTTACAAACGTGTACATGTGTTTTAATGGATCCGTTCATTCAGAGATAGTACTAAGTTGCAACATTAAATCAGATTAGTTCTTTGTGTTCATGATAAATCAATAAACATCTCTTTTGATCACTTATATTACCCAAGTTTCAAGCGGAAGGAAAGCAAGTACCAAGAATGAGAAAACTTTATGCATCTTCCAGAAAGTCTCTGTGCCAAGTTTCACATTTACTGCACGTTGTTTCCAGGTGTGCATAGCAAAAATGCTGTTGCTATTCCCTGCTGTTTTGTATTTTCTGTTTTGAGCTGAGGGATCTGTGTTTTCAGCAAAAATTTAGCTGAGTTTGATCTGTCCCTCTACATCAGCTAACTCTATAATCTGCATTACCAGAATTCCTTACAGTTCCTATTGCTGTTATCCCTACACCACTTTTGTGACAAAGGTGAAGTGCCATTATCTGTGGTTTGCAGGTGAAGAACAGAGGCCCAGAGAGAAAGGGATCATGCGCCAGATGTATGACGCTCCTAGGTGTTGGCACACACTGTAAGGGTTGTGGCAGCGGGGAGCGTGGTGTCGGGCTGCAAGAATGGGGTTTGCAATGCCATTTTAGTCATGTAGGTTATGCACTCAGTGAATTAAGCACCTAAGAATGAGATTTGCAGCAAAGAGTGTCAGTGTGTAAAAGCTGAACACTGATGCTCTTTTGCAGCTCTTCTAGGGGTGGTTTTGCTAGGATTCATCAGCTGTTACCTTTCCTGAGTGTAAGTAGCTGGGATTTCCTTGTAGGCATGGGTGACTGCTTGTTTAACTACACAAGTGATGAAAAAAATTATAAAGGTGCTGGTGAAGAAGTGTTAAAACAGTTCTTCAGGAAGTGGGAATGAAGACCAGGGTCATCCTAAGCCTGAAGGGCTTTGTCCTGTGTCTCATTTGGGAGTGACCTGTCCTTGAGCACCAGGCAGGGCTCGGGTGGTTGCTCACTGCTGTGAGTGCCAAGGGCATGTCACTAAATGATCTTTGACAGCCTTGTAAAAAACAAGACAAATCATTTGTGCTTAGAGGTTGGATCTACTTAGTAAAGATGGTATAGACCAAAAGAATGTGATATTCTTGGGTCACAGGGAAGAATAACTGTAGTCCAATGTGGACAGTGTATTTGGGAAATTCTAGTTTCAGCTGATCTTGTTAATTTAGGCCTCAGTAACTTGCTAAAAATCACATCTTAAACTGCTGAGTCTGAACTCTAGTCAGTGGATTATTTCTCCCTATAACTTAAAAGCAGATATAAGCCATTGGAGGAAGTGCTGCTTCACATACTGTTCATTAACTGTGCTGCTATTGCTTCTTACCCAAGAATTTTGCATGTTTGAAACTGATTTTAAAAATAAAATTGCCCATACTTTGGTGGCTTAAACCTGCGAAGGGGGAAGGGATAGCAGACAGCATCTTTCAGTATTACTTCTTTTCTGCTGCTGCTCTGGCTGTGATGCAGAGGCAATTTCGTTGGGCCTTTTTTTGTCTCCCTTTTTTTTTGCTACTCACAGGTTGGTTTTTTTTAAATAGAAATAGAGAAGGCAGAAGCAGTGATTGCTGCAGGGAAGTACTATGGAAACCTGTCATGACAACAGTTTCAAATGAAAGTGAATCTTCAGCTGTTTAAAAAGTCAAAGTATTTGTCAGATTCTAGTGTCTCCTCTAGAGGCAGAGTTGGAGAGGACGGAAATATATGGAGAGGTGTGGAAGAGAAAATACATATTCTTTCTTTTCACTTAGGGAATATGCATTTCTGGGCTTAGCCTTGCAATCGTATCTCTTGCAATGGACTTACTATCCGAGGGCTAAAATTGCCTAATTATTTAACGTGTCCTAATGTTGTGCAAGCACTGTTGTCCTTTATGGTTGATGAGACACATTTGCTGTAAAATCTAGTTTGTGTTTCCAACTGCTTCTTTGTAAACAAAACATGGGTAGACTTTTCGTTCTTGGAAGAAACAGTTCGCTGAATTCAGCTGAAAACAAGTTACTGTTGGTGCATACAGCAATAGTTAAATAAATATACCTTTAGCATACACGTCAGCTGTGGGTGATGGTCCATATTTTCCAGGTGGAAAATGTGAAGCATGTTGTGAATGTGTTAGATCCCCAGTCACTTCGTATTTGTTCTCTGTGCCCTTGCTAGAGAAAATACCATCAAATGCATTTTGTTGTTACCAGTAAAGCACACAGAAGATAAAAAATGATGTGAATATGCTACTGCTAGTAATGTTGTGATTGATAGATTCACTTTGGTCTCCTGGTACATCCACAGTGCCTTTTAAAACTTGCTAGCTGTTCCAGCACTATGCCGATGCATGATGGTGTAGATACAGCTATATATATGTGAACATAAATGTTTCTCAATTAAAATAAATGTTTGGAATGCCAGTGATTAATCGCTAAAATAAAGTGTCCAATGGCACTACTTAGGGATATTCTGAAAATGTGCAGTGAATTCAGATACCAAAGTATTTCATATCCCTGCGGTCACCGAAGTTCCTGGGCATATTTTGTAATGTCTGTTGGTCATGTTCCCTGCTACTAGAAGTATTGGAAAGCAGTGCCTAGTAAATAGAGGATACGTAAAGGAGATATGTTTTTTTTAATTCGAAAAACATGGCTTTTCTTAAAGGGTTTTTAAGAAAAAAAAGAATAAGAAGTCATGCTGGCGTTGAAATCATTCTAAACTAGCAGTTTAATCTTTTGTACTGTGCAAACATAGGAAAATAGAGGCTTTCTTTTCAAATTAACAGAAGTTTTAATTTCACACTGACAGTTTTTACTGCTGAGTTATAAACCCTTGAAAATAGTAGACATGGTGATAGTCTCTTTTGTCCTGTGAGATGCTGATCTTTCAGATTTTGATGGATCTATGTGCATTTATTAAAATACATATACTGAATTGGAAACAGATTATGGGATTATGCAGAATTTGCTTTCAGCTGTGATATAGAAAGCTTTGCATCACTTTGCCATTGTGCACTTGCACTATATAGAGGAAATTTAGGAAGTTTAATGCAGTTGATGTCCAACTGTGACACAGTATTTTTGTGGAATTCTTCACAGCTCCTCTCCTGTGTAAATGGTTAATCAAAGTGGATTGACAGATTGTGTGTCTGGGGTTTTTCTTTCTTTTTTTTATTCCTGTAGGTGTTTGTGACTCATAAATGCAGAATTAGACCAAAAATCTGTGACTGGATAATGGAGTATTTGCAAGCACTTTACTGCACTTTTCAGTGCAGCACAACAAATAGCTTGCACTTTCCGGTGTTTATTTGTAAGGATTTATTATTCTGTTGCCCTCCTAATCCCATCATTTCTGTGCCTGTTTTTATGATAGTGCAAGAAAGTGGTTTATAAAGAGTTTCTATAAATGGGTATTCCTGAAAATACATCTGATCTGAACAATATTTTTATATAACTGTCTTTTATGGTAAAGTAATAGGTGAAAATTGAGAAGTCATTAATGTTTTATATCCCTTCACTTTGCTATGAATCATCACTTAACTGTTTGCCAAAATCTTCATACTCTGTTTAGTGACAATTTAATATGAGAATCAGCTGAATAGTTTTTTAAATTCACTCACGGTCCTTTCCTTTGAAGATTCATCTTGATTGATTTGGGCAGTTGCCAACAAAATGTTAAAACTTAATATTCCCTTGTAGATGATGTTCTAAATACATATTAACTTAGAGCTTGATAATGCTTTTTGAAGAATATGGATAGCTTTACTGGTCCAGAAATTGTAGATATTAAATTAATTCTAAAGAATTAGCAGCTATGCATTTTGTTAAGGTACAAAAAGAAAAAGTCAGAACACCTTAGAAAGCTCAGAAACCACTTTGTGTGTTAGATCTTCCCGTTGAGACTAGTTATTTTGAAATATGAAACAGTTGGGTTTCATACCAATTAGTAAATGTCATTTGTGATCACTAAAAAATTATTCCTCATAGAATGCCCATCATGAAAACACAGGAATGTTTAATAACATTGAGTTCAGCTTTTTTACAGACAGAAATGATTTTAAATTAGAGGCTGCTGCATAGTCTGCTTCTGTGTTCTGGTTATCCATCTGTTTAGGTGGATTCTTAGGGCTGGAAACATGTCAACTGTTATATCTTGGACAGCGCTGACCACAGTGCAAAACTGAAACTGCATCAAGACTAGATAGTACCTGTAAGGACATGAAGATATCTAATACTAATGCTTTTAAGATAATTAATGTAAATATGATAACTGATTCATCCATTTATATGCAGAGAGGCATGGGCCACTGCTATGAACAGCTCAACTGTGAAAGGCTTTGTAAATAAAACATGCTGAAGGGGGAGAATGGAGGAGACTGAGGACAGTATGTGTCAGTACGGAAACTAGAGTTTAGGAGTTGAAGGTAGCTCCAAAGAGAAAAATATGAATGGAAGGAGATGTTGTGAGAACAAGACTACAAAAGGGCTGGAAAGTAGAATGGGAAATGGGTAAGGGGGAGCTGTGAAATAAGGAAGTGGTGTTTGCCTTGCTACAGATCAAGAAAGGTGGGCTAAGATTAAATCTCATTGAAAGTAGTTGAGGTACAATTCAAATAAGAACCATAGAGGTTTTTCTTTTAGCAGACATTACAGTGGTTTAATTGCATGGGTCTGGTCTAGAATGAGCTGAATCAAAACTGAAATAAGGTAGTCTTCTTTCAAAATCCTTGTCCATTCAAGTGTTTTATACCAAATTGATTGAAGTGATTTCTGATTCGGTTTAAATACTCAAGGTAAACAGCATGTACGAAATTCTGCTAGGATTCCAAGGATACAACTGAGCAGAGACTGACCCTGTTTTTTTGGCTGGGTCTCTGTATAATTCATCCAGTTTTTTAATTGGTACTTTCATGTATCTGTCTCTCTTCAAACCTAACACTACACCGAAGTTCTTCCTCTCCAGATAAGATAGTATGTTACTGTTAAATGCCTCTCCCAGACTGTAATTCTATTTGTGGTATCTACTGTTGACTGTTGATTGTTAACAGGTTCTGAAATAATGCAATTAGGTGGTCCAAGAGAAACAGATAATGCATTAATAAGCCACATCTGCATAGAGCAGAGTGAAGAATATGATCGACTAGCCATGATGCTCATTGAAACAAGATAATATAATTCATTTTGCCTTTTTCTCAGGTTAAAAATTTGCTCTTTGTCTTACTCTTCTCTGAAAAATGGGTGTTTCATCGTATTCTTGACCTACTTACTCAATGCCACATGAAAATCCGCATTATCGTACATTTAGAGATGTTCTTATGGTAACAAAAGGTTTAAAACTTTTTTTTGGCTTGAAATGGCATACAGAAATGAACAGTATGTTGCATTAGAAGGAAGAAATCTTGCATCAAAATGCTGTAGTTCCTATGTGGTGAATAATGTCCTCTGTGTGGAACACGTTATGCACTTAACTGCTTATTCTTCTCCTCTTTTATCTCCCTTCTTTTCTTCTGCAGGTATTGGCCCAAGTAAGTTCTTTCTTGTGTGAAGATTTTAAAATGCTTTACTGGCAGATAGATGAAGTGAGAGATGGGGCCTAGCTTTTTTCAGTAGCAGAACTGGATCCCAGATGCATATGCAAGCTGCAGGCAAAGCTAGCCACAGTATTTCTTTTCATTTAAATGACTTAAGATTTTTTTTTTTCATAGTAAAGTTCTCGTATAATATAATGTTGCCCATTTGTTTTTAAAGAGACTACCCATTTATTTTTAAAAACGCTAGAAATATATATTTTTCTTTAAATGTGGCATCTGTAACAGAAATAGGTCTGTCTTGTCATGCTTCTCCCAGTAGACAAATTTACAAGAGGGCTTGGAAGGCTGACCTTACTGTCAGGGGGTGGGTAACACTGCCAGCACTGAAGATGTTTCGTTAGGTGTTCGTACAGACATTTGCTTTCTTTTGGTCTGGCCTCAGTGAAACTCAGTGAAAATGACTGCATGAGTCCATTGTTAGATTTTCCTGGAACTGTAAGCATATCTAGGAAGGGAAAATGGAGCAGGAGAAGGATGTCTTCTGGCTCATTTGAACTACCCTGTCTCTGCCTTGCAAAGCCCTGAGCAGCCTCATTTGGTAGACCCTCCTTTGAGCAGGGAGGTAGATTTGGTGATCTCCAGCAGTTCTTGCCAACCTCAACTATTCTGTGATTCTGTGATTCTTCACCAAATTATCTGCAGAGCTGAAGTTTCCTTTTGATGGGTGATCAAGGAATTTGAACTTTGTATTAAGAAAAAATAATGTTCTGAAATGTGATCCAGTGTGAACCTGTCATTGATGGAGGTCTGTCTGCAGTTGGATATGAAAATAATAACTGAAAAGAATTTAAAGTAACTTTTTAAAGTTCATTCCTTTTAAATATTTAAGGGCACTTTGGAGCTGTTGACAGGAGGTGCACAGATTTCAGAAATGAGAAACTGTCACTTGCATAGGTAATGATTATCTTGTTGCAAAGACTAGCAAGAGAACAAGAAAACCCAGATGGCTTTTGGTAGCTATTTAAATCATTCAGAGTATACCATTTAAAGGATATTTTTTCTGAACTTGAAGGTTTTTTGTAAACAGAGAAGAAAACTATTATAACCCTCCAGTAGCTGATTTCTAATCTTAATTGTTAAGACTGAGTTAAAAGCAAAACCTGACATTTCTGTTTTGTAATGGCTTTGTTCAACCAGCTAACAGAGTGAGCACATACATAATGATGTTGTGAGATGGGAGAAGGCATCTGGTCACAAGCTGCTGTCCAAAGATCAGAATTAGTAGTAAGACTGTGTCCTTATACTTTTGTGCTTCAATAATAGGACTTGGGTCAGCAGATGCAAGTCAAGGTTGCACAAGGGAGGTGCTAAAACCTTCCCCTTTACTCTGACCTTCATCATAAAGTGGTAGCTGTGTTCTTAGTAGATAAACCACATTTTCAGATTAACTGGGCAACTGGTTCTTTATTGATGAGGACTTTAGAGGTTGGTGAAGTTGTGTAAGATGTAAGAGAAGCATCTTAAGAAGCTTGATTTGGCTCAGATGCCCCTATTTCCATGTTGCCTATTAGTTTTTATCTTTTTGTATGATTTCTACTCTGCATTTATACTCTTTGTACACTCAAATGCAGCATTGTAGGATAAAATTTGTAATTGTTATGGTCTAGCTGATCTAGCTGATCTGTTCTCAGAGGTGCCAGAATCTTTCTTTGAAATTGCTGTCACGTTGATAGCCTAAGGCTTGGTAAACTTTGGAATATTGCTTGATGTTTCATGAGATAATTCTTTACAACAGTTCCTGATGCCTTTCTGTTCCATTAGCTCTTAGCCATCTGTTGCTTTGATTACACTATTATAGAGAATAAGTGTTTTGGCAAGCTGTTTAGCTGTGTTGAAAAATCTTGCTTCTTTGCTTTCTAGTATTTTATTGCTGCTTTTTTTTTTCTCTCCCCCCTCCCCCCCCCCAACCTTTGTGGTGCAATACTTCTTGTTATTTACTTCCTGTTATTCTAAGAAAGAGAAGTCTGACCTAGTTTGAGGACATGATCAGTTTTCTGGCTGTGCTTTATGACTGTTTTCCTTTCCTGTGGAAGTCCTTCTACCAAACGAAGTTGCTTATTCCAAATATGGCCTCACAGAAGGTAGATATGATAACCTAACCATATTTGAATGTTTTGCTTTGGGATTCTTGCCTCTTACAGTTTAAAATGTGCTTTTCTGGAGTCTCGCCAACACGTTATGTCAGTATTACCTTCTACAGAAAATTATAACATCTTAACCTCTCACTCCTCTCAAGACTGCAAATGTCAAAACAGGAAGAACTGGAAAATCATTAGAAAGAAGTCTGTATTCTCTGGCTTTACATTGTCAATCTGACCGTTTTGTGTATTGCTCAGATTTTCAAGATGAACAGTGTAAAAGACAGATGGAGTGATAATGAACATAGAGACATGCTTCCCTAAGCAGGTTCATTTTTAGGAGTTGTGATGTACCAATTAATTTCTTTAATACATGGACTTTTGGAAATGAAATAAATTATTGTTTTTAGACTGCAGCTGAATTTCATTGGCATTTATTTTTTACTTTTAGCTTTTTATTAATTTTTCCTGCATTTAAAATAGCTGAGTGATACTGCGGAGCAGGAATTCCAGCAATTCTCAGTGAATTATTAATTCTGCTCAATAAGTCATTTTGCCGTGGCTGTGACTGAGGTGGCTGAGTTTCTTTCACTGCTTATCTGCTTGAGCTCATGAAATTGAATTGCAACTTTTCCTTCTCACTTTTTTCACTTTCGGTGTCTGTAAGAAATGACTAAGAACTACTTGCAATTGGTAGCTGCAAAAGCTTGCAAACCCTTCCTAAATCACCCAGTCTTCAAGTAATAGTACTTGTCATTAAGGGTCGTAATGTTATTTATGGGAAAATTATTTGAAGGAGGCAGTATTTTGTAATGGTGGCAAGAGGGGAAAGTGAGGATTATCAGTCTCACAAGGGGTCTTTTTTATTTGGATTATTTAACTGACCTTGTAAAGCTGTACTGCATTGGAAGTTGCAGCTGCTATCTCATACAATCAAAATGAGCTGTGTGAAACAAACAGAGAAAAGTAGCTGAAATAGTTCCCAATATAGTAAATCTGCTATCAAATTAAAATGTTTGCTACCAAGTGCCAGTCAAAGATACTTAGAAGTGTCATTCTGGAAGCTATTTTTTCATTTACTCTGGAAGGACTGCAAGAACCTTTTGTATTTCCTGTCAGAGAATGTACGTTAGTTTACAAGTTTGGTTATTTCAGTGTGCATCCTATTCTAGGGTTATTGAATTTTAATGTTGATTATTTCTTGATGGTGAGAAGAATGTGGTTTTGTTCAAAGTATTATTCATAGTATTTCTTGCTTGCCACATTGTCAGACCACTCTGTTGAAATGATACCTAGACTTATTAGTAATAATGTATTTTCCTTCAGCTGAGCAACATATGTAATTCTTTTCATACTGTGTTTTGCTTTTAGTGCTTGCGTATGGGACATGGTAAATGTTTTACCATATAAGGGGGAAGGATGTGGCAGCACACTGAAATCGCAGCTGTTCAGTGATATGTGTGCGTACAAATACACATACAGCAAAAACTTTCTTTTTTCTAAGTGAGGGACTCCTCCAAGTTTGACTTCTCCGTATGTGGTGATTCTGAACCGTCACATGAACGAACATTTACTTGGAAAACTGTCCTGATTATGTGGTGCAGGCACTTGTGAAATTTAACTATATGACAGTTATCAGTTAATACATTTGTAACACTACTTCTTTATGAAAGTAGTTGTAATTGTCACAGGTAGTATTGACCATACATGTTCTGGGCAATTAACACATCTTCATTTGAGAGGGAAGTTGATAGGTGAAAACCCTGCAGCATGGGGTCATATGGGACAGATTCGTATTGGATAAAGGAATGCTGATGTGGAGTTCCCTAAAACAGCACTGTTGGGAGAAGAAAGGTGCACATGGTGAATCCCATACCCTGAGAAGGTAGAATGTGAGTTTGAAAGCTGTATTTGTATCCAATTTGAGCCAATTAGTTTTGCCTGTCATCCAGGTTTCCTTTTTGGTTCAGCCTTACGCTAGGAATCTTCCTGTCCCCAAATTAGCTCAGTGTCATCACCACATTCCCTTGTGAGGAGCAGGCTTGCTCATCCAAGCTGTGTTTCTAATGATAAAAAAGAATATTGCTCTTTATTTAGCCATGCTTTCAGAAGATTGTTCTGATAGCGCCAGTGGCAATCATAAAGGACTATAGTATAAAATAGTTGCAGTGTTGGCAGTTGACAGAAAAAAATTACTTGGTTCCATCCTAGGAGATATTTTCAAATGAGAAATATGATATGTATTTATTTAAGTATCTAATGGTATTTCTGTCCAGTCTTCACAAGGTTATTATCTTTGTGGGAAAGGAAGTGATCAAATGGTGTTCTGCTCTGCAGAATGACTGTAAATGTCATGCTGGACTGGACAGCATCTTCTCGGTTGTTGAGTCTAGTTGCCTACTCTAGAAAATAACCACATGATATAACTGTGGAAGATTCATATTTAATGAGTGCATGTCACTTACTTTTCTTCTGGTCTGTAGTAGTCTACAGAACCAAATGGGATGGGATAAAATGAATCAAAAATTATATTAGTAAAATCAACAGTTCTCAGTGCAAAAAAAAAATGAGCAAATGCATCTCTTCATAGTTGCTGCTGAATGTGTCTTTATGTTTTGCTAAAACATAAATTGAAACATCTGTGCCTTTTTTCAAGTGGGGGCAAATATCACCCTTCTGACCAAGATATTTAATGTGTTGTCTGATGGAAGCTGAGTAATGTCGATGTTTTTAAATATTTGTGTGAGTTGCTTTCATGGTAGAACTTGCTTTTGAGCAAGTTGACTTTTTTTCTTTTATTTTCTTTATATGTTGAACTAATGATTCACTGAATCTTTCTAAGCTGTTAAATTTCTGAAAATTATAGTTTCCATATACCTGTAACCTATTCTGTTGTGACATGTCAGATGGAAGATCGCTTTGAATGGAGAAGGGTATTATTGGTGGACTTAGCGCCATCTCTCCTTCCCCCCTATTTCATTATAATTTTTGCAATCTGAAGATCACTGTGGTTAGTCTTGGAGTAGGTTGTGTTGTAGGCCTACAGTTCATGGGGCACGGTTTTATTTCACTTGTGCATGGTCGTGTTTATGCACATGAGATTATACCATACTGCTAACATATTACTAAATGCTGTACTGTTTTCCTTTGTTCCCTACTCTCTTAATTGTCATAACTTAAAGTTCTTGGCATATGTACAAATATTTCTAGGATGGTAATTTATTGTGTAAAAGGGTATTTTCTTGTAAGACAGTAACTACCTTGTGAAAAGCAGAATTGTGTCTTGTTGTTGCTCTAACTGCCCATACATTTTTAAATAGTAAAACCAGCCTGCTTTGTGCTTGGTATTGCTTCTGAGCCTTCATTTTCTAAGCAAGATGCTTACAAAGGAGCATAGGATCTTGTGAACATAGATTCTAAGGAGAACACTTAAAAATTGCTAAATGTAGTTGCCTGCCACTATTGATTATAAAATATGATTGATTATAAAATACTGCTAATAAACTCATTAAATTCCATCTTAAAAATAGTTATATTTTTTTCCCTGTTGTTCCTGTTGGATAGATGTTCTGAATATTATTCCCTGATGTGATTCCATTTCCCATTATAAATGACTTCTGTAGTCAGTTTATTTTTTCTTTGAATACATGCTTTCCATTTGATAAAAAATGTGGCAGTCTTTTGAATCTCAGAAATGTTTAGCTTTAAACTTTCTCAGATAAAAATTAAATACTAGGGGCAAATTCTTATAAATAAAGTTGATAGTGACAAATTCTGCAGTAGTGATTCTCAAAATTTTGTCCGTATTAATAACAGTCCAATTTTGAGATGTGTATGCAAGCCTGAAAATACAGTAATTTGTTTTCTTGCTGCTTTCCAACATTTTCTTTCCACATAATAATTTTTGTCCCAAGAGATGCTCCATTTTTTTTAACATATTGTCTAAACCTAGAAACTAGCTGTGCATAAAAAATGCAATTCTCTTAGGATTATAGACAAACCAACAATGGACTTTATATAGCCTGTCTGGGGCATATAAAACACACTGTTTTTCAAGGAGAGAAAAATGCTGTATATGAAACAAATAAAAAATATATTGTACATTGATATATTGAATATATCTCTAATTCCTGTTGTATAAGATGACTACATGAACTAGAAGCTCTCTGTCAGTGGCCATGTCCACTATTTAAAGCAAATAAGAAATAGGCCACCTGCATAATCTTTGTTCTATTCTGATTTTAACTTTGATACTAAATTTGGAAGATACTTTGAGTGAATAGCAGTTTTCTATAATGTTTTTTGCTTATTCTTAACTATTCCTAAGTTCAAATAGAATTGTTTGACAACTTTTGGCCAAAGCCAGTTTCTTTGAAACATAGCTCAGGGTCTTTCTGAGCATGTTTTTGTGTCTTTTTTGACCAGTAGCTTCAGAGTTAGTTTGCTGAACTATGATATGGGAGCTCTGAGTTTCGTCTTCTACCTGAAATTATTTGTGCCTATACTGCCTGTTTGTCAGGAAAGCAAATATCTGGCCATTGGTTATTCAAGACTGGAGAGTGCCCTGCTCACCTTTTGATGCTGTTCTATTTTTTTGTTAGGTTATATATGATCATTAGTGTCTGACTGAAACCATAGTAGTAAGGTATTGATTTTGTATTACTGACTCTCTGCCTGGTTTTATAATTGGGTAAGTATTCTATGAAAATTAGAACAATTTAAACAGGAAAGACTGGTAAATGAGGTGCGCCTTTTATAACCTTTGCTTTCCTTCCTTTCAGTTTCATTCTCTTTCTTCTTTCCAGTTTCTTCTCATTATATTCCCCATCCTCTTACCATTTATATTTTCTTTCTCTTGTTCCTTCTGTCCTCAGATTCCCTCCTTTCATTATACTACTCTTCATTTTCTGACATCCCATTAATCTTCCAGTCTTTATGGCTCAGTTTCCCACCTCCACAAAAACACCCACAGGATGCTTAGAAATTTTACAGCATACCCATTTGTTAAAAAAACTAAACCTACAAGTCCCAGACCCATAATACTATGCTGGTAATGTTCATTAATTCCCACACTGTTTGGAAAAAGAAACTGGTACAGTTAGTATACGGTCTGCAAACCATAATATGCAAACCTAATATTCCTTTGCTTTCCACTAAACCTGGAAACACCTCTTTGGGTTTGGGAAACAAGATGGGATCTGGCTTTTTTTGCTTCAGTTATGGTTCTGATCTTTGCAGAAACCCCATAAAGCATGACTTGAATGTGGAGTTATAGTGCTGTGACCTCTGAAACAGGTTTGAGGAGAATGCACTGTTCATCAGTGGATCAGAAAACCTGTTGTAGTAGGTGAATGTACCAGCAAGTGAATCCTCAGCAGCTGTATTGTAGCTTTACAGCTGTGATCTCAGTGCAAGCTCCCCACACTTGAAAGGTAGATGAGCATACCCTCTTTCTTTAACTCTGGAGTGTCTGGCTGAAAAAAACTGTGACTTGGGGAAGATGAAGCAGAGTTGCATTGGTCTTGCAGGAGACCTTCCAACAACTGCTGCTGCAGCCACCATCTGGAAGAGTGCAGTGGTGTAAGGTCTCACTGCCAGAGGAGAGTCAAAGCACGGTTTTTAGTGGGATGTGCCTGTGGTCTCAGATGCTTCTGTCCAGTCTAGGTGCCAGGATTTCTGCCAGACCATATTCTTTACTGCTGGCAGAAGTCACTAAAGAAAATGACAAAAGACTGCATCTCTAATGTGTGTATGATCAACTGATCGCCCCCTCCACTAATTGCATGTGAATGTGAAATAAAAAAGCAGTATTCAGTGTACAGATGACAGTGCTTAGTTTCCAAAGGCAATAATTTGAGGCTTTTCTCTTACTAAATAACACCCATGCCAGTGTTTAGTGTTGCTCACTGGAATTATTATCAGATTTAATCTTAATCAAAGGTCGCTTGAACAATGAACCTGAACAGCTTTTGGATAGTTTTCACTCTCCTGTATTTTGGAAAAGCTGTGAACCATGCAGATATACTTGAGGGTGTTTTGGGTTTGGTTTTGTTGGTTGTTAGTGTTAGAAATAGAAATGTAGAAATGCAAGCTTGAATTCTGCAGTAGTCAGTGGTAGGGGCATGACCTGCTTGCCTCTGCTTGTACTTGGTTGGGGTTTTTTTTAAGCCTGTATCACATTTAATTAACTGTTTGGCACTTAAATCACAGTACTGTAACAGACTGCATGTGCATGTTTAAACAATATTGCTAGCTATACCATAGCTTAATATAGCTGTACTGTAACTAACCTTGGAATTATTGGATCAATCACTGGTAACTCACCCCAGGTTAGATACTGCCAACAGTGCTTCCAGTTCTTCCTTTTTTTCCATTCTCATTATTCAGAGGATAGTACCAAAGGAAGCTAAGCAAAGCATTGCTAAGCAATCAAAAGAAATCAGTCCTCTCCTTTATCTTCTGTTCTCTGTTACATAGTAAGGATGCCAGTTATTTAATGTTAAATGAATTAGCAGTCTGAACTTAAAGATGAGCTTGCCCAGTGAAATGATGCCTCATCGTGGATAAAAACCCCCTATAGTACAGTTAAAGATAATAATTCATTTTGAAAATCTTCTTTCTCTAGAATCCTACTCAGGTGGGAACTGCTCTTCAGGTTTTTCATAACCTTGGGACTTTGAAAGATACCATTGCTAATGTGGTGGATGGATACTGCACAGTGCTGGAGGAGAACATTAAAAATGCTTTGGATATCAAAGTATTGACCCAACCATCTCAAACTGTTACAAGAGGTATGATACTTGTTTTACAGGGAATGATAACTGTTTTTTTTTTGTGACAGAAGTATAGTATATTGTCAAATGGAAGAAACGCATGCATCCAAGCCTGTTACAGGAACATTTCCCTGCTTGCTTTCAGGAAGTAGGCATGTCTCTGAAATCATCTAATACAAAGCCGAAGTCCGCCTATTTTTTCTGGGCTTAAATGTTTTCCTTTTTCCCCAAGCCCCTCCTTTTTTTCCTTACTTGACCAGAAAATTGTCCTCGTTAGTTTACAGCTTTGCAGCATTTTCTTAGCAGTTTGTCATGGAAAGGTGAATCCAAATTCTGCTTTCTTTGTGTTGGTGGGAGGATCACAGCTAGACATTATTTGCAAGCAATGGAATAAGCCTGTAACTACATTGTGGTGCTTTTATCAGATGGACGTAATTTCAGAGTAGTATATTCAAGACAAAGGAATGTTGCAATAATAAACTTAATTCCTCTTTTTGCAGCAAGTTGGGGGTAGAAAGCCATAATCACTACCATAAAGAAATAAATACAGCCCCTCTCAAAGAAAGTGATGATTTAGAAGCTGCATGTCCTTCAGCTAGATTGTCACTTGTTATAGCAGTTTGCTGTGTGTTTCAGTTCTGAGCTGGTAATACATGTATTTTTCACACCTGCTGTCTCTGCCATTTCACTTTCTTACTACATTGGGCAACAGTGCTCACTAACATTGCCTTGATGTCTGGAGGTCTGAATTGGTAACGCAGGTAACAGTGACAAACACTGAACTTCAGAGTTTATTTGACTTCTTCTTTAGTTGAATTCTCAGTCAGACAGCTGAGGCCATTCACAAAGCTCTGTTTTGAAGCTATTTTTTGAGAAACATAGAATGGATTGGGTTGGAAGGGACATCAAGGATCCAGGCAGGGACACCTTCCACTGGACCAGGTTGCTCAAAGTCCTGTCCAACCTGGCCTTGAACACACCACACTCACAATAAAGAATGTTAATTAAAAAAATCCAACCCTATGTCAGAGTTCATAGATCTGTATTTCTAATAAGCAAATTTTCATATTGGAAAGCTAAAATGTGCTGCTGTGTTTTTAAAAACCATTTAGGTGGCCCTGGTAGAGCTGCTATGCCAACACCTGGGAACACAGCAGCTTTTCGAGCAGCTCTCTGGACAAACATGGAGAAACTCATGGATCAGATCTGTGCAGCTTGCGGACAGGTACTCAGCAGCTCGTTTCTGTTTTTATAGACGTGCAGTTTTGCATATGAGATACTAGATGTCACTTTTCCTCTCAATAAATTCTTTCTTACAGGTGCAGCATTTGCAGAAAGTATTGACAAAGAAAAGAGATCCTGTGTCGCATGTCTGCTTCATAGAGGAAATAGTTAAGGTAAAGTTTTAATGTAGCTGGATATGTTTTAGTAGTTCTGTTAAGGAAAATGAGATGAGAGAATGCTTTTGTTTACAGTTTTACAGTTCCATAAAAATTATGTAATTAAACTAATGGGAAAGTGTTGCAAGTCAAACTAACATCGAAAGCTGTGTTTGTGGTCTGTGGGTTACATCTGTAGGGTATAAACATGTTCTTTTTATAATGATTTCTTTTGTTTAAAGGGAGCTGATAAGACACCACTGTCAGTTTTTATTACTGATCATTAATGTCATTCCATAAAATACCATGTGATTTGAGTAATTAATTAATTCTGTTAGTTTGCATAGGAGAACGTGTCTTCATCTACACTTTCAGCCATCTGTTTCTCTACTTCTTGGCAATTTCTTCCTTGAAAACTA
Organism: Psittacus erithacus; assembly: GCA_009867235.2. Classification (NCBI taxonomy): domain Eukaryota; kingdom Metazoa; phylum Chordata; class Aves; order Psittaciformes; family Psittacidae; genus Psittacus; species Psittacus erithacus. The sequence goes on along the minus strand of WYDI02032033.1, from coordinate 1,219 downwards.
ATCATGGCTGTTCTTTTGAATACCTTTCCTTTTCCATTCAGCTGCATTGTTTTCTGTTCATATTTGGAATAAATTGATTAATGGTCTCACTCAGTGTTAGGAACAGAATTACTGAAGCTATCTCATCTACCTTAGAAGATGAAACAAAAACAAAAGATGTGTTTATGCAGACATCGCCTTTTCAAAGTATATGGCTGGATTTTTAATTTACATTAATTTAATTTTTGAAATATGTTGTAGAAACTCTTCATATGCAAAGGTAGTCTTCTTAACACTGAAAGCAAATAATGAAGGTTAAATTCAGCATTTGAGTTTGTCTGTTAAACCCATCTCTAAAAGATGTTGCGCAGAACATCACTTTTTTGAGGCACTTCAAGCTTCTCTTTCTGTGTTGTAAAAAAAGGCAACCAACCAACCAACCAACCATCTCAAAATATTTATAAACTGTTAGCATATGTTCTTTATTAAAAAGTTTGATCTGGCAAAAAAATTCTTTGCTGCCTGTGTGGAGCACTTCAGTAGATCATCATGTTTAAGGAGACACATAGAAAGCTAGAGACAGAAGGAGGAACTCTGGAAGCCTCAGGCAGAGACTGGATGGAAAGGAAGCATAGATAAATGAGTTTTCAGCGTTCATGAATGGCTTCCACCGTGAGCCTGTGCTTCTCACTTTCACTCTTCCATTTTTTGTAGAACAGCACTTGAGGATGATAATAGAGGGAAACCAAAGGAAATCGTGGAGAATAAATGAATAGGGAAAATGAATCTCAGTTGAAGATAGATGCAGAGTAAGGAAAAACTCATTAGAAAATAAAATAAAAGGCATTTGGGTTGTGCTGTGCTAAGCATGTTCCGTGATCTCTCTGATTAGCCTTCCTTCCCTTTTTTTGACTTCATACTGTAGGATTGTATCTAACTGACAAATTGTATTTCCCAAATAAAACCAAATAACTGTATTTCTCCACAGTTACCACTCTTCCAGTAGTTTGCTTTTCAATGGGTGTTTTGTTGTAGTATAACACCAGGCTGGACAGTTGTCATTCTCAATGAGGCAGCTAAGGATTAGTGGTTGTTGTGGTTTAAGCCCACTCAGAACCACACAGTCTCTCACTCCTCCCCCCCCTTTCCTCCCCCTGCTGCCAGAGGGATGAGGAGGAGAATCAAAAGAATGTAACTCCCACGGGTTGAGATAAGAACAGTCCAGTAACTAAGGTATAAC
>WYDI02032032.1:0-35328 GCA_009867235.2 Psittacus erithacus | reverse complement strand
TGTGTGAGGTGAGGCAGGGAGGTAACAATAGGGATTGTGGGTCTGTCACTTTTTGCAAGCACCATGGTCATTTGTCTGTATTGTACTCCTAGGTCCTGGAGGGCAGGAGAGGCCCGGCATTGGACTCCACAATCAATTTTGAGCATGCAAGCACAATGTTGAGGAGCGTTGGAGGAGGCAGAGGGTTGGTAAGGAACAGGCTGGCCTTGACGGCCTGGGGGGTTGGTAATGACAGCCAGCACACTGTGTTCCCATTTGTTTGCTTCTTTGTTTGTTGCAGATGATGAAGAGGAACGTGGCAACTGCAGCAAGACCCCACGTATCAGAGGCTGATGTAGGAGGGTTAAGCAGAGTTGACGGTACTAGGTAGGTAAACTTCAGTTGTGGCAGAATCAAAAGAGCAGAGAAATGTGAACTTGGAACTCTGGTGCAGAAAGTTCCCTTCGCAATGATGCGCCTGCATTGCTCTCGCTCCTCCTTTTCCCACCTCAAAGTCCAATTGCTTGCAGTTTCTGAGGCGCCCAGTCCTCCCGGCCGAGCACAGTGAATAGAGCACGAACGGTTGACCTCCGCTCCCACAGACGAAGAGCCAGAGGAGAACCGCGCACCTGGCACTCTGGCACAGATAGTTCCCTTCGCAATGATGCCACCTGCATTGCTCTTGCTCCTCGTTTTCCCACCTCAAAGTCCAATTGCTTGCCGAGTAATTATTATTTATTATACCATTATTATATATTATTATTTATTATTATAATATTAAATAATAATAACAACAACGCTGCGGAGCCGTTAATTAGCTTTAAGAAACGTTAATAAACTCCCCCGCGCTCCCCGAGGTCCGTCCCTGCCCGGATCCGCCTCAGCCCTTACTTCCGGCGTAGCGCCTCGCCTTTAAAACTACATCTTCCAGCATGCACTGCGCTAGCGCGCTTTTCCGGTTCCGGTCTTCGTGGGAGCGCCCCCGTCCCCCCGGAGGGACCGGCGGGCCCAGGCTCGGGCAGCGGCGGCGGGGTTGGGGTTGCGGCGGGGCCGGGGCAGCGCCGACAGTGGTCTGTGAGCTCTCTTTCTCCCAGCGCGGCCCGGTTGGGCTCGCCGCCTCCTTCGGGCCTGGCGGGGTCACCTTCATGGGAGGGCGGTAGCGTGGGGCCCGGCGGTGCCCGGGGCCTGGTGAGGAGTCGGCGAAGCGGGGGCCGGAGGCGGCGGCGGGTCCCGGGGCGATGTTTGTCCAGGAGGAGAAGATCTTCACGGGCAAGGTGTTGAGGCTCCATGTGTGCACCATGGAGGGCGCGGAGTGGCTGGAGGAGGTCCCCGAGGACACCACGGTGGAGAAGCTGAAGGAGCGGTGTCTCAAGCACGTAAGGAGCCGTGTCCCGTCCCGGTGCTCTGGGAGGGAGCGGCGAGCCCGGATCGATGTGAGCCATGGGTAGTGCCGGGCTGGGGCTGGAAATCATGGTCGGGGAGAGCGAGTAAATCCCCATTGTGAAGAGAACTGATTTTTCCAACGCCCTGTAAATGTCTTCAACAGAGATAAGACAAAGAATTGGCTCATGTAAACGAGTGTTTGTGTTCTCTTTCCATGTTTACCGTGTCTGCCACCCCCCGGAATTGTGTGAAGCTGTTCCACATAGAAAGAAAATGCTTGTTTCAAGAGTTTTGTGTGTTGGGAAAGAGGATTTAGGGGGGGAAAATACATTGCAACCTTTAGTTACGGAATTTGGCGTGTGCTTTGTATAGTGTTAGAGAGTGCCAGCTCCTGCGTGCCTCTTGTGACCTGTTGGCTCTGTGTTGGAGGAGTCAGAAGTGAGTCCTCATGATTTCCCCTCAGAGCTTAGTTTGGCTTGTTTCTTGTTTCTGTTGAAGAACAGACAAGGAAAGTGACTGTAAAGGAGAACTTCCCTGTTTGAGAAAGTCTTAACCCAGTTGTACCCTGTGTTGGCACAGTGGGATGTTTGGTGGGGAGATAATGGATTCATAAAGTTCTCCCTGAGCTCTAAGCAGTAAGGTCTTAATGGACATGTCCAATGGGTAAATTACCACTCTCTGGAAGAGAAAACAAGTACAACTGCAAAGGCAAAGCCTGTGGAAGTTGAGCTGGAAAGCACAGGCTCTTTGTACCCATGCACTCACAACTGGTGTGTTTGTGGGTGTTAAACATGAAAACCTGTGGTTCCAAAACTATTGGACTGATTTTTGAAGCTCTTCTGTGATGGTATTTTAGTTTAAATCAAACCCAGGATTTACAACACCAGGGTGTAAGGTTGTGACCTGTCACCAGGGCTGTCCTAAAGCCTGTCATTCTGGAACCAGTGCAGCCTGATCTGGGAGTTTGAAGGCGTTGCTGAGGGATACGTAACTTTAGAGTGGTGAAAGCAAGAGCCTCTGCTCCTGCCTTTGGGAGTGCAGCTTACTGAACTGCATTCAATAGTGAGGTTTCTTTTGTCTGTAAAGTCTTGCAAAGACTTTGTTTCATAAACCACACTTGCAATAGGTGAGCATATGTGTAATATTTAATTCCTTAACGCCCATTTGAAGGGTAAAAGGTTTTAGTTTCTGACTGACCACTCTCTGAAGGAAGGGTGCCAGGAGCCCTCTGCCTTGGGTCAGCTCATTGCTTCCAGCTGGAACCCCTGGCTACAACAGGTCACAGCACACTATTTTTCTTGTCTTTTAGTCTTTTTAAGTGCTTTTTGATTTAGGGATGAGAAGAGCTACATCCTGAGGGAAAATGGAGGTGCTTTGCTGCAAGTTATGGAGTTCAGGCCCCCCTGCCCCCATTACATTCCTGGGATAAGGCTTATGCTTCCCTCCTGTCCCTCTTCAGCACAGCTGAGTGATTAAGTGGTGCAAAACCTGCCAAAACAGGGTGGGGTAACAATTACATGCATGTGTGCAGTGCTGAAAGGCCTTTAATTATCAGGAAGCTTAATTGAATAGCTGTTTGCATTGAGTCAGGGCAGAAGACAATTGATAACTTGGCATGATGTTTGATTTCATTCTCTCTGCTGCTTTGTGCTAATGGTATTAATTTGCATAACCATTATGGATAATATATAGTTTTATGGAGGAGGAAAAAATAGAAATGGAAAAATCATCTCTCCTGATCACGGGTATATTGCAATGAATCTTGATAGCACCTCGGGATTATTTATGCAGCCATCTCTTGTGAGATGCTGGTTATTATGTTCCCTACAGTCTTTGAAATTATTCTTTTGGGAAGCAAAGGAAGCTGGTATTTGGAACAGTTTTGAACCATTTAGTGGTGATTATTGTTAAAATCCTGCCTTTATTAAAGATGTCTTTGTAGTCTATGAACCTGATAATGTGTTGTTTCCATTCCTAGGGATTTTTTAACTGGTGTTTCACCATCAAAGTGTTCTCTTGGAACAGTCACTACAACACAAGGTCCCACTGCCTCAGCAGGAGCAGACCCTGAGCTCTTCTGTGGCTTCCTTAAGAAGCAACTGTTCATTTCAGAACCAGACTTGAGAAGGGTCATCTTAACGCAAACTCACACTCACATACTTTGTATGTCCAAGCATGTCCTGGTTCTGATACTCTAATCACAAGAGACCCTTGCTTCTTATTGAGGCTCACAGTGTTTCTGAAATCCTCATGTAAAGAGGTCATGCACTTGGGACACACAAACATGGGCTGTACGTGTGTGCAAGCGCTACCTGTAACTTTCCTGGCACTGTGGAACAAGCTTTTAATGCTCTGTGCTTCTGTTCCCCTTAAGCAGTCTCAGTGATACTTGCCTGGCTTTTAAGGTATGATAAGGAGTATCTGTGGAATAGAGAAGGTGCTAGTTTTCAGAGTACAAAGATGAGGTAGGTTCATACCCCTGGGCATGTTTTGGGTACTGTGTGGGAGATGCAAATGGTTTAAGCCACCCAAGCTTAGCAGTAGGGAGTGTCAGTGCTATTTACAAATATTTCTGCTAATAAAAGCAAACAAAATAAAAGCTTTTTCTTATTTTAAAACCAGCCGAACAGGCCTGTGGTTTATGAGCATTCCAAGCTTCACAAATAGCATTTGGCATCAGCAGGGTTTACAAGTTCAGCAGTTGCTCAGGCACCTGTGAACAAAGGTTTCACCTGCCTGGCAAAGCAGCCTGATCTCCAGTGTTAAAAAGAAATGCAAATATTTATGCTGGAAGCAAAAGGATGAAACTGCAGATCCTTTCCTTGCAATCCTTTTGTACAAAAAAGATGAGAGAGAGCTCATCATCCCCACACATTGTGCCTCTGATTGTGGGGAGCAGTGCTCCTTAGCCCTGCCATGCCCCAGGGCAGCAGGGTACACCCTTCAATTTCCCTTGCTTCTTTTGTGCTCTGCAGGAGTTCCTCTCTTCTTCCCTGCTCTTCCTGGGGATTACCAGTGCTGTTCTGTCTCTGAGCAGGAAGGTGGCTTTAGTTGCACTTTAAAACATCACATTTAATACCAAAATCCTGTGTTTTGGCAGAATGGTTCTCATGAAGCAAGATTCCACGGGGAGATCTGATGATTGGTGCTCATAGTTCCTGGTGCTCTGTTAAGAGCTAGTAGAGGCATTGCCTAAGATGGCTTTTCTATTTCCAGGGCATGTTAAAATGTTAAGTATTTCACTAAGCAGTCTCCTTGATACATGTACTCTCCATATTTGCCTTCTTATTCTATGCAGTTGTCAATAAAGTGGTTAGAGGATCTGGCAATTAGAATGGGTGTCCACAGGACTTCTCTTTTAAAACAGCAACTTTCATTTTATCACATGCACTTTCCCCTTAGTATGATGGTTGCACACACATGCACACCCCTTTATCTGTGCCAGGGCAAAAATGGATAATAGTTCCTGTGCTGCCCCAAACATACACTTCCCAGCTCCCATTTTCATGTTCTTCCTTTTGGGGTGGAACTCTCAGGATCTGTATCTAATATATTGAGCTTGTTCAGAGAGGAGATGTTCCACTGATGTACTCCTATGCATTTTGGGAAACTTATCAGATCAATTACAGGAGGTGCTCCAGCTGCTTCTAGGCTTTAATGTGTTCTTTGGCTCTGGTTCAGGAGTTAATATGCTGAAGGATTAGTAAGAAGCTACTGTTATACAGAGCAGGGCTCAAACATTCTCACCTCAATCTTAGTGAGGCATCAAAGCTGTATAGAAGCTCATATGAGGAACTGAAGGTCAGTGTTGAAAACAAGTGCATTATGTTTGAAAAGAGCAGGTAGCTGAGCCTTCCATCAGCTGCAGTCGCAACAGGAAAGGTGGTGATGAGCTAAAAGGATTCCTTTGAAGGAGGCTGGTGATCCATGTTACTATGGTCAGGACTACATCAAAGCGAAGCAGTGATTTCAGTGGATTTCTGGAAATGGCTCTTACCTGAAGGGTGAGCATATTCTTCTGCAGACATGGTAAAAGCATCTTGAAAGAAGTGTCATTAAAAGCTGTTTCTGTAAGCAGAGCAGGTGAGGTCAGTGTTAAGTGTCCTGTTGTGGTGAGAGCAGCAACGTCAGTTCCATGGGTTTGGTAGGTTGTTATTTTTAATTTAGCCTTTCTGGAATTGCAACCACTGTGCTCTCTTTTTCTGCTCAAACAAATTAGAAGTCTCTAGATGCACTGATGTAATGTTCTTGAGGTCTGTCACTGGATCTGGAAGTCACTGTGGTGTGGAGTTAGTTCAAGGCCTCTGTGTGTGCACGTGCTCTTTTGTCAGGATTTGAACTGGATTTCCTAGTGAATTAATTAACATACAGTTTATAACTGCGGAATTGAGCACAATGTTCGTATATGAAAACAAGTTACTGTATGCTGATTATTTATGGTTGGGAAGAAAAGTTGTGAATATAACTTTGGTTCAGCGCTTTGAGCAGGAACCCAGGTTAGGGCTCCAGCAGCCAAATCTATTGATTTCAGTTTGAAACAAGGTGCAGAAACTGCTGTTTCCTTCCCAGTTTAAAGTCAAGTATAGCAAAAATCACTGCTGGCAGTTGCTTGTTTGCTTGTTTCGTCTGATGGTATGTGTAAATAATGATTATTAGATGAAGCAGAGGCTCTCTTCTGTTTTAACGCTGGTTACAAATGAGAAACATGCTGTGTTATTACAGCCCTTCTGCGAAAACACTGGATGCTCTTTGTAGATTTGCATTCTTAGTTCACGATATTAATTGCTACCCCCAGACTTTCGGCTAAGAGGAGCAACCTTAGTGATCTGTTGCAGAACTGGCACAGCTGTGGGTCCTGGTGCATCCATGCTTTGCTCCAGACCTCTGCAGGCCTGAATATAGGACCAAGTACCCAGAATTGTGTGATGGAGACATAATGTGAAAGTATAAATCCACTCACGTAGGCTGGTGCCCCTGAAGAGCTCACTTGCGGTGATTGAGCTGTAATGTTAATGCTTTGAAAAACTATCTAAAGAAGTTTTTTAGACTGTCATAATCTGTTGAAACTTAAATTATAGTATCATAGAACATGTCAAGTTGGAAGGGACCCTTGAGGATGAAGGCCAGCTCCCTGAAGTAGCTATTAATTTAACAGCATTGAGGAAGGAAAGTTAAAATCCTTCCTTTTGTTGATTATTCTTCCCAGCCAGGGGCCTGGATATACAGGTAGAAACCTCAGTTTCTTTAGTAAAACATATTCTGTGCACTGGCCTCTAGCTTAAGGTATTAAGAAGCTAGTAAATGATGACACAGCTTGTATGTGGAGAATCTTATGTGCAAGGTGCAGTGATTCATGCAGGAGGCTTATTTCTATGCTCTGATCTTTAATATTTATTATCTTCTGCAGTGTGTACCTGGGAGCTTGGAGGATCCAAAAACTGTGACGCATCATAAGTTGATCCATGCTACTTCTGAGAAGGTGCTGACAGACACAAAAACAGTGTTGGAGGAAAACGTTCAAGACGGAGGTGAGGTCGTCTGGTTTTTGATCCTATCAGCCCGGAAGCATGAGATTGTGTTTAACTGTTTGGCGAGTTCCAGGCGGTAACTTTCTAATAACTACTCTGCTTTGACATAGGAAGCTGATAAGATAGCAAAAAAGGAAGAGGAAAAAAGTTTTTTCCCCAGAGAAAGCACCTTGAGCAGTTTGCTTTTCTTCACTCTTCCTTTTGAGAGTTGGAAAGGAATTAAGTATGTTCATTATGTTGTAAAATTAAACAGGTGATTTTTATCTCCTTCTAAAGGAATTTTTCTAAATCTCCAGGGCAGCATTTATCCTTCAGAATGATTCAAAAGTCACTCAATTATGGCTGAGTATTCCAAACCAGACAACCCAATGCTTTTGGGAGGGGGGTTTTCTTGAAGTCTCCCAGTCAAGTAGAAGGATGGTTGCTGTATCTGAGTGTCTGCAGTTCAGGCCTCATTCTGTCCTCTGCAATCACAGGTCAGAATCCATCGTGCTATAGCATCACTGACTGCAGTACAGTATGTGAGGTGTGTATTTGCTCCTGAACTTTAAAGGTGTAAAGGATTAATGTGAAACAAAAGAAGATCTAAAGATGAGAGCTGGAATCAGTTTTTACTAGATAGCTCAAGCTAATGGCCCCTTCTGGAGATAAAGGGCAGTGGTGCAGAGAGAAGCAGGATTGCTGTAGACTGAAATACTGTTTGAGCCAGAAACTCAGCAGGAATAGAGTTCCTGGGTTTTTGCCTGAGTTCCTTCAGACTGCAGAACTTGTGCCATGACCATGAGCATTTTGGTGTCTGTTCCCAGGCAGTGTCGCCTATCACCTTTAGAGCTGAGAGGTGTCATCTTAGGAAAAGGTGACAGGCACCATTTTTGCTGATTCGTGGTGTATTATTTCTAGGCGAGGTGCTGGCTCTTGCAGTTTTGAATTGCATTTGCAGCAGCTATGCAGTGTTAACTGTGCAGTCACAGCGAATTGGCATGCCTCCTCACTCCTCCCTCTGCAGCATGTGCCTTGCTTGTCACCGAGACAAGATTGCAGCCAACAGCTGACTGCACAGGGCAGCCAAGAGTCAGCATGTGGATCCTTTCACATTCTGATCAGCTGGGCAAATGAGGGTTAACAGCCTTCACCAGCTGTTGCTCTTGGCTGTTATGTTCTGAGCCAGATCAGGGAAACTTGTTGTGCAAAGCATGCTTTGTTTGCTTTGTACCTGCTTAACACAGTGCACTAAAAGCTGTGTGGCAGGCATATCTGGGTGAAGGACTGCAGGTGCTGCACAGGCCTGTTTTGGGCTCTGCAGTGTGCATCTTTCCACCCTCAGAATGTAGGTGGTGGTAACTGAGATGCTAGAAACTTGGAAAGCATCTAGTATTTCTAGAAACCAAGTTTCTGTATCTCTAGAAAAAGGGCACCTTGTAAAGATGTATTAGTAAGTATTAGTCTTAAAAGCACAAAGCAAGCCCTTGCCTGGTAATGTGAGATATCTGATACTGAAGACTTTTCTGCCCTCGAGACTTGCCCTGGTGGCCTCCCAGGGATGCATCCTGCCGTAGACCATGAATCTCTCTACTGCCATTCATATGCAAAGGTGAGCTTCAGCCTAGTACTGAAAGTTCTTGTTGAAGGCTGGTGCTTTCCTTGCTGTAGTTGGATGGCCCCAGCGTAGACCCAGACCCATCTGTGACCTGTCTCTATTGCTTCCTTCTTAGTGGAAGCACTGAAAGACTTGATGCTTTCTAATTATTATGAGCCAATTGCTGTACTATTAACATAGAAGACGACTGGAGCCTCTAATACCCTTTGTGTGAAGAGAAGAAACCAGTAACAGAGTGTAATTAATACTGGACAATGTTTTGAATTGACTGTGCACTCAGGAACTGTGGACACTGAAGGAGTCTGTAAAGCCATAGAGGCTTTGAAGTATGAAGAAAGGTCTGATGCTACAGGGGAATTAATACAAAATCTCTAGGAAAATGGAATTTGTGAAGTACCACACAAGAGTTGTTTTCATCTAACTTTCTGATGTGTTTTGGTGTCATTCTCTTTCTAGATGTCTTGCTGTTGATAAAGAAGCGTGCGCCACCACCACTCCCCAAAATGGCAGATGTTTCAGCAGAGGAGAAAGTGAGTTTGAAAGACTTCTCAACTCGCTTAACTGCTTTATTAATGATATGTGGAAGAATTACAGTGGTGTACTTTTTAACTTTGATTGTGAGAACATTTGCCTTAGAATAAGACATGCAGACACTCTGTGGAAGTGGTATAGATTTTATCTTTGGACAAATGTCTAATCACTGTGTAAGTATAGTTCAGCAAGTGTCTTGCTTTATCTGTGTTTGAAAACCCGATAGAAATACATTGACTTGCTGTCAGGCTGTCTCCTATCTTTAGCTATATGTGGCTTGTCACCCTCTAACCTGGTCTCTAGAGCTGGAGTGTTGCCCCCTTACTATTTTTTTTATTTAAACTTTATTGGAATGTGATTGTTACTGAGGGTCTGTGATGCCCAGGATGTTGCTTATGCACCAGTGCTGCTGTGTTTGATGTTACTGCATAAACACCTTGAACAATGCTTGTGCTTGATGTTGTGTATTCATAAGTCTCTTTGTCCTTGCACAGCTTTGTTTCTTCTTGCTTCCTGTAGGTATTGGTGTATGTCTCTGTAGCCCTTCCTGTAGGTACTGGTATATATGTCTCTCTCTTCAGTATGGTCTTGCTGAGCTGAATGTCACTGTAAAAGCCTAAATTATAAGACTGGAAATATTTATAGTTTGTACCCTGCTATGTTTTGTCCTGGACTATGAGCATGTACTGAAAATCCAAGGCACCCTGTATCTCTGCATGATACTTGCAAGCAGCAAAGCACTTCCACTATGAAGCAGTTGTTAGTCTGTGCACAGCCTTAGTCTGTCTCTGGGTTTGAAGAGAGCATGCTATAAGCAGACCACGTGGAGCAGAAATATGGTCCTGGGCACTGAGGCCTCTGAGTTCTCTCTGTTTGATACATCACTTTCCGTCTATGCTGGAATTTCTCTGTGTGATTAGATAACAGAAATAGGTGTAAGGACTAAAAGTGGGGCAACCCAACAGGTCCAGTTTTGCTCTATAATTGCAAAATGGTACTGGTGCTGTTAATCCATTGTATTGCTAGACTGCTGTTTCTCTTAGTTGCGAGTTACAGAGCACTGCTTGATGCCTTGGTTCTCCACTGTGCTGTGTTCTGTGAGTAATGGGTTATGAAACCTGATCATGTTTCCTGTCCTTCAGAGGAAACAAGAGCAAAAAGCTCCTGATAAAGATGCTATTCTCAAAGCGACTGCAAATCTGCCCTCTCGCAATGTAGATCGCACTGTGGCCCATCACAACATGAGGGATGTAAGTATTAGACTTGGCCTTAACTCACACACTAACATCCAAATAGGCCTTTATCTTCTATAATCTTTTGTTTTATGCATAAATGTGATTCTCTTTTCTCTGTAAGAGAAATACAGATATATATAATGTATATTAAAGTAGATAGCTTAAGATTTGGATACAGGTCATTCTGTTTGGTGATAATAACTAACTGTCTTCAGCAGTGTGGGGCCCACTTCTACGCTCCTGTACTAGTAGGATATGAAGCAGAGAATCTGCCCACGTCTTGCAGGCTGTCAGTGTGCCCTAGTAACCTAAAGGGGACGGTTGGCATTTAAGCTGTTTAATGGCCAAATGATCTGCTGAGCACAGGTTATTTAAAAACAGGTGTCCAACTGAAAGGAATTTGTGATGCTTCGGTTTAGAAAATAGCTTTGATCTGTGTTGTTCAAATTTAGATTACTGGAAAGCAAAGAGTAGACCAGGAAAGCTTGTTGGTTCAGAGAAGCAAGTACTGCTGCTACAGAGGTACTGTGACTGTCTCTTATAACACATCTGCAGTGTGTTAAAGTGTTTCTGTGAGGCAGTGAGTTTTCTGGACCACCACACATCCTGGGGTGGAACTGGGTGGCTGTGGTAGAATAAAGAACTTTCTGCCCATCCTATTTACATGCAGCACTTCACAGGAAAGGCCAGTGCCTCTTGAGAGTCTAAATAATGCAAAGGAAGCCCTAATAGAACAATTATGTGTAGAGGAGGCCAGACCACTGCTGAGATACTAACAATAGGTATGTTAAGGATCAGTGATGGCTGGTAACTTATTGTCTAAATGTTCTGACAGCTTCCTTTCTTGCAGTTCCAGACAGAGCTCCGGAAGATCTTGGTGTCTCTCATAGAAGTTGCACAGAAACTGCTAGCACTGAACCCAGATGCAGTTGAACTATTTAAGAAGGCAAATGGTATGAACATATCTTTGTAGTTACTAATTCAATCTTGGGAACTTGTTTGCTTCCATAGCAGAGGAGCAGGCTGAGTGAAGTCCAGACTTTGATGTAACAGCAAGGCTACTGCAAACTTTGCAGCCAAGATTTTCACCTTGTGGATGTAGCTTGTATACAGCTGAGTTTCTGAGGTCCCTTTGGGATGAATGAGAAGTTCCATTTAAAAATAAACGTTTAGTTGTGAAAAAATTGGAAAACTTCAAGTTGTGCTTTAGGAATGGTAAAGAATAGTTGAAAATGCACAAGGAGATAGTAAAAGGAGGAGAAGGCGTAGCTGTTGGTTCAGTTTGTGGGAAATGCTTGCGTTTGCAATCTGCTATGACCAGATCCCATCTGCTTTCCAGATAAATGATAAATGGATCTTCAATGGATCTCATACGTATTTACTTATGTGGAAATGCCATGGTCATGAATTCAGGATCTCACATAAAAGACAAATAACTCGCATCTGGACAAAGTCTTTGTCCTGGAAGAATATCTGAGCCAAACCAAGCTGAGTACAGCATATTTAATGATTAGATAGCAAATTCAGGGCAGAAACAAAGAAAGGATGGAAGAGAAGAATGGAGTCTGAACTTAACGCATGCCATTCCATGAAGGAAGGGGTTTATTTCAGCTTGAAGTCAATCTGAACATTGTTTTGTTTGTGTATGTGTAGCCATGCTGGATGAGGATGAGGAAGACAGAGTGGATGAGATAGCTCTGCGTCAGCTTACAGAAATGGGGTTTCCAGAAAGCAGAGCTGTCAAAGCCCTTCGATTAAATCAGTAAGTGTACTCAGCATGCTGCCTGTGAACTACTTTATGGTTAAAACAACAAAATTAATCTTTTCTCTAAAGTCTCCTTATGTGGGTCACCTAAAACTAGGTTGGAGAAAGCATTAACTCAAAGAAGAGCTCTGCCTCAGGCAGCAGGTGCGGATGGCATAGGGAAGGGAAGCAATACTGTGCTTGCTCTGGAAAGAACTGCTGGTCTGTGGTTCACTGGCACTGTTTCCAAGTATTGAACTCACATTTTATTCCACTTTAGAATTCAGATTTTGCAGATTAAAAAGCAAACCTATTCCATCGGCACTGCTGTTACAGCTGAAGAAAAATACTTTGTGCTGATCTTTTAAAGACATGAAGTTCAGATAGCAACTGTAGGAAAATAGCAGGTAATGTAGTTCTTACCCCTAAGAAGGATCGGCTGTATTGACTCGCTCCTGAGATGGGTTTGTTAGGCCATTCTCAGAAACTTATAGAGAATCTACAACATATTCCAGTCACTCTTTTCCACTCCCTTGTGATTCAGGAAGGCTTTCTCCCCCAATGTTCTTCATCATTCATGTTGGAAGTCAAATAGGCAAAGCCCTTCTTTTCTATGAACCTGTAATAATTCCCATGTGTCAAGTGAAATTACATGTTCAGTTGCCCTCTGTTTCTGTTTCACTTGACCTTTGTTTCTTCCTCTTTATTCGCTGGGAAGAGATGTGTTGGGGCTCTCATACTGATCCGTTAGCTTGAGCACTTGCACTGCATAGCAAGTGACTGTGTTCTAATCACAATGTTCTGTTCCCTTGGGCTGGCCCCTCCTTTGAGGGATAACAGATTTTTTGCTTAAGTCAGAGTGGAAGAGCAGCAAAGTGATACATGTCCAAGTGCAATTGCCTGTGTTGAATTTTGCTCAAGGCGTATTGTGTACATGTAACATTTTTAGCCCTCCTTATTTCTTGTTTTGCTATAATGGCATTCCTTGATGACTGGATAGATGTCTGAGAGAGATCTTTCTAAGCAACAAAGCAGCTTGCATCTGAGATGTGGTTCTGTGTGAATGTGGAACATGGTTTGCTTGCAGCTTTGTCAACAGTTGCACATAGTCAGTGTTTTCTCTGTTGTGAAGTAAAGCAGCTGATGTGGAGAATAAGGTGACTCCCTCAGAAATGCCTCTTAAAATCTGGGTTGCAGCTGTCCAAGTTGGATTTCATTCCTGTGTCTTCCTGGCTTCAGAGAAGATTGTGGTGCCCTGAATGCACAGAGAATTAAGGTGCTCTGAGATTTGCTCCAAAACTTTATTCGTCATGACTTTTGAGATACTAATTACCCTGCAAGTCAGTATACCATGGGAGTAAATGCAAAGGCAAATGTCTGTGGAATGCTACTGTACATCTGAAGTGCTTCTCACCCTTGTGTTTTGATTTGCTTTTCAGTATGTCAGTGACACAGGCCATGGAGTGGTTGATAGAACACGCAGATGACCCTACGGTGGATGCTCCGCTTCCAGGTCAGACTCCATCAGAAGCCACAGATGAAGCTGGTGCGTCTTCTGCTGAAGCAACTGCTGGTCCTAGTTCAGAAGCAGGTGAGGAAGAGGCCAAGGATGAGCTGACGGAGATATTCAAGAAGATCCGGAGGAAAAGAGAGTTCCGTCCAGACCCGCGAGTACGTGCTGCTTATCTTGCTATGTAGCTGTTGGGATTGGAAGGGCCTGTGCAGGCACCATGGAATACAAATGATCATTCAGTTAATAAATGAAATGGGACATCTGGCTAGATGTATATTATGCTGGCTTGACAGTATTTTAGTGGAAGTCTTTAGGGACAGTTTAAATTCAGGCTGCTCAAAGGGATATTACTTAATTAATGAACTGCTGTCTTAGATAGCAGTACCTAAACTACTGACACTGTTACTTCTGCACCTGAAAACCATCTGATGGGACTAAAATGAGCTGCTGAACTGGCATTGCTTTTTATGACTGCTGTCTAGGAAGGAGGAGGAGTTGCAGGATGGCAATAGTTCCTTTTGCTGTAGAAACGGATGGAAAATTATTATTGTATTTTAAGGGGGCAATGAAAAGTATCATCATCAGATTTAAGTCTGCTGAAGATTTAAAGAAGTTCGCCTTTTTATCAGTATCAGCTGAAGAGAAAATGTGTTGTAATCGCACTGTAAACTCACCAGGAGGTGCTGTTTAGAATCTAGAACATGGTTTTTACAACTGTTTCTTGTGATTTCAGTTAAAAGAGGTAAATGTATTTGACCTGGGTGCAATTTCTAAATGCTTAAACATTCTTCTAAGGATATCTAGCTATGCTTGTCTAAACACATAACACTGACTGTCAATATAACAAATCTGGGAGGTGAGATTAAATTGAGTGAATAGAACTACAAGTGCTTGTGAAGCTTGGTCTACCAGTGAGATGTGAACAAAAGCTTTGTGACAGCAGAAGTCTTAAAATGTTTCTGTCCTGCTCTTCTCATTTCTGCCCCAGGTACACTTGCTCTCTGCCTTGCATTCAGCTTTCAGTGTTGAGGATAGGAACTACCTTCACTCTTGAGATTTATTTTTCTTCCATAATAAAGACACTTTCAATATAGGATATTTGAAAACCTTGTAGATAAGATTACTTAGTGGTCTACAAATGGAAGCAGTGGAGGGTTTACCCCACAAATGTTCCTCATATATGAAGAGGTGAATGTTCCCATATCTGTTTTAAATGTTACACGTATTAAGCTGTGCAAATCTGATCTAGGCTGTCATTGCCCTGATGGAGATGGGATTTGATGAAAAAGAAGTGGTAGATGCACTCCGAGTAAACAACAACCAGCAGAACGCAGCCGTGAGTACACTGTCACTTCTGTCCTTTATTGCTATACTAGACTGTTCAACTGATTCTTTTCATCATGGAATTGGTTGATGTTTTGATCTGCCATAAAGCCCAACTGATACTGGAGATTAAACGAGCACTATGTATTCTGTGCCTCTTTCAAATTAGATACACAAGTGGAATACAGAGGTTTTAGACTTCTTAGAGGAACTCAACATGTGTGAGGTTGAGGCTGATCTGGCTGGGATAGCATATGTGGATTTTCAAAGAGCTTTTGAGAAACTCCCTCACTGGAGTCTCCCAAAGAGGTTATGCTATCATGAGAAAGGAAAAGGTATTGGAAATAATTAACAGCCGATGAAAGAACAGGAATAAATGATCAAACAAGAGAATCAAGCCATGTAATGTGTAAATTACCATTCTGCAGCAATGCATTCCACAGTTTATGGAGTCAAAAAATATAAAGGCTTTCAAAGATTGGTTAGTGCCCTGCTAGTGGATATGTTAAGGAAAGTTATGTGGGCACAGCTGACAGCCAAGGAATCTTCTCTTAAGCATCCAGTGCTGGCCACTGTTAGAGGATATCGGCCTGAAAGATACTTGAGGCTGGTGAGGTGTAGCCATGCTGATGGGGTTCCTTTGAGGCAGTGTGTGTGTAGGATAACACACATGGTTCCTGAGCTCTGAGGCATCCAAAGCTGGTATTAACTTCATTGCCACACCAGGCACTGCTGCTGTTCCTGGTGAAATAAAAACTTGTTCCTGTGGGAGAAACACACAAATGAATAGTAATCTAGTGTGAAAATAAATGTACAGCTCTGTCTTTACCATGAGAGGAAAAAGTATGTAACATGCCACGTTGTCAGAACTTTTGAGATGCTTTCATTCTGATGTACCCAATCATGAAGTCTGTTGTGCCTGCTGATTTCTTTTAGTGTGAATGGCTGCTGGGAGACAGAAAGCCTTCTCCAGAGGACTTAGATAAGGGCATTGACACCAACAGCCCTCTCTTCCAAGCCATCTTAGAAAACCCAGTGGTACAGTTAGGGCTAACCAACCCTAAAACTCTACTAGGTAAGTCCTTTGTGGGTTTCTGATGTATAAGCACTCTTTGTAGTTGCCAGCAGAGTAGGGGCTGGATGATGACAGCCCACTTTGTGGGATAGGTGCAGCTCTGTACCCTTTTCTTCACTTTCAGCAGCTGTGTTGTTTGTTTGCTTCATACTGCAACTCAGCTAAACCCAGAGCAGGACTTGGGGCTGTCCCAGAAATGCTACTCATGCCCCAGGCTACTGCATTATACTTGCTGAGCTCAGAACTTTAATAGCTACTGGCTGCAATGCTTTTGTGGATTTAGGAGACCTATTGTGTGTTCCGTTTGGCCACGAGGGGAAAAATCTGGAATGTCTGACTAGAACTCTGATTATTTAGCATTAAAAACAAGGCTGTCTTCTGCTGTACAGCTTACTGCATGCTGAGGCCTGATCACTGAGAGGGAAGATACCTTGTGGAAGAGTAACCAAACAAGTCTGAGCTAAGGCCTTGCCTATCAAAGTTGAGATACATGACAATACACTTCCCCTTGCTTGGGTTTCAGCTCCTTGTGAAGTCTGTGTGCTGGTGGTCAGACTGTGAGCACAGCAAGTACCCAGCTGATGAGCCTGGCAGTAAAACATCAGTCTCTGATGAATTGGTCTCTGCTGGAGGACAATACAGAAGAATGACATTGGCTCTGTGATGTGTATAAAAAGTTTTGCATTTAGTCTTTTTGGCTTCAAAATGTATTTGCAGCAGTGCTTTTAAAGAAAGCAGCACTTTCCAGAGAGCTTTTAAAAATACTACTTTAAATGTAATTAGGAGAGTTTGCAAGCCTTTAAATAATTCAAGAGCAGAACCTTCCCACTCTGCTTTCTGAACAAATGGTGTCTTCATTTCCAGCGAGGGTTCCACACTGCAGCTCAGAATATAAATAGAAAATGAAATGCCATTATATGTGCTTGTGAAGCTTGGATGAACATCAGAGAAAATATATTCCTGATGATACATCTGCAAATTGCTTATGTCACAGATTTTAATAATGATTAATGAGATACTTGCAGAATGTTGATAAATCTTTAGTTTTAAGCTTTTGAGTCCATGTGAAAGAATATAGTTGAAGTGGTGAAAGGTGAGATCTGCACTTTTCTGTAGGCATGCTGCATGACCTTGAGCAGGGTATTAATGATGAGCCTTTCAAAGGTGCTGGGTACTTCTATCTCCCACTAATGTCAGTTGGAGCTTTGTACACTAACACCCCTAGGGGATATTAAGACACTGACCTTGGTGTCGGTCTGCCAGACTCTTAAACACTGACATTTTGGTGGCTTCTGAATAGGTCAGATGTGCAACTGCTTTTTTGTCCTGTTCCATAGTGACTGCTCCAAACGTCCACTAGTCCAGCTCAGTGTCTGTCACAAGGCTTATAAATTATTGCCTGGACCATTCTTCTGCCAAATTTGCAACTTAACTCTTGCAGTAGCTGTCTGGGTCCTTGAACATAAGTAGGAGAGTGAAAACTGGCACATTTAAAGAAGCAAAAGAAAACAACAGAGCTTACTGTAAAGACAGCTGTGTAAAGGAAGCAAAAACTGCTCTTAAATATTTGGGTGGCTGTCACTGTCCAGAAATGGAGGTAATTGTTGTGCACAACCTTTCCCCCTCTGTCTATGTGTAGGCAGGTGGAACTGGCTACCTCCCTGACATCCTTTGCTTTTCAGACACCAGGAAGCATGAGCTCCTCAGAAGGAAGATGCTGCTTCCCTTCTGGCTCCTGGGGCCTCTGAAAAGATAGAGCTCGAGATGTGGGAGATTCAGGCACTATACTTCTGTCTCTGCTGTGTGCAGTGAATTTAGTGCTGGGGAATGGAGGAAGCAGAGTGCAGTGCACAATGTGTATTCCCACCATTTTGGGGTGACGTTTGCCCCTGCCTTTGGGTTGTAGCTATTTCTAACTGTCCTCTTGTTGGAGCATCCCAAACATTGAAGCCTTTGCTGACTAAGGGACTAATTGAGTGTTGCAATTTCCATCTCTTGGCAGCCTTTGAGGATATGCTTGAAAACCCCTTGAACAGCACTCAGTGGATGAATGATCCGGAAACTGGGCCTGTTATGCTACAGATCTCTCGAATCTTCCAGACGCTGAATCGCACATAGAGGGGGATGCCAGTCCACTGTGCCACTTCCTACTGCCCCTCACTTCACTTTCACCCCAATGGGAGGGTGCATGGAGTACTTGGGAGGAGGTGGATGGAAGGGGAGAGGGTTTGATCCTGTCTGAGCAGGGGGTCTCACACGAGAGCTTATGTAGTTACGGCCAACTGAAGTTAATTGCCTTGTGGATTTAGCGTTAGTGGAAGAGGTTTGAAGACTTGTTTTCAGGTATTAGGTTTAAAATGAAATATATCAAAAAATAGGAAAAGGTTGTGTGAAAATAACTAAGAGTCTGACTGTTGGAAAGAAATCAATAATTCTTGTTAAAAAGGCCTGTGACAGTAGTTTTCTAGCCAGTTTTGCTAGCATCTGGCTAGTGTTTACAAAAGGTCACTGACCACTAGCATAGGATATTAAATCATCTCCATACAGTATTAATTTATGGCTCTATCAAATTCTAAAAAGCTTTTTTAAATTGATTCTTAGGAAATGTTTTTTAAAAGTTCAGCTCCATTGGGAGAGGAAGCCCGTTTCTATCCAAACCTGTTAATCGTGCATTTTAATTTAAGTGGGAATAACTCAGAGTTGGAATTGTTTTAATAAATAGCATTACTTTTTCCTATTTATTTTCTGCGTTAGTGTTGTTGCAGTACTTGTAGGGGATTCTCTGTCAGCTCTGTTAAAGATGTAGTATCTCTTTCACAGCAGAACTTGCTACACCAAGGCTTGGAATCTCAAGTAGGCTGCTGTTCATAGGTTCATACTCTGCCATAACCTAGTGCAAGGAGGGATATATTCACATAGTGGGGTGTTCTCCATTTTTATGTGCACAGTTTGGGGAAGGGAGATGTGTGGGTTTTGACTTTGTTTCAAACTGTTTACAAAGATTTGCATGGTTTTTTCATTGGTGAGCTCTAAAGCAGCAGAACAGTTCAGGTTTTTATCTTGTTTAACATGTTTAAAAGCAAGCTTGAAATGACCGTCTTTGAGGTAGAAGTGGTTTTTCTTGACCGCTTGTTTTTACCTTGGAAATATCAAGAATGCCAGGCTGGGGCTTTCCCGTTTTGTCAGAGGGCTGACTGGGATTTCAGACAGGAGCTGTGAGCTTTCAAGGACAGAACTCGCTGTGGTTCTCCAGCCAGTTTTCAGTTGGGCTCTGCAGGTGTGAGTCTGAACGAAAATAGGTTTTATTTACAGATGAGTGGAACGTGCTTCACATCTGCCCTGATCCCTGCCTTATCTTGTACTTCACAGCTGTGTTTTTTGGAAAGCCAGGCTAGGCAAGCCCTGCCTCTGCGAAATGCAGAGAAACCAGCTGGGAACCCCATCCTTAGCTAGCACAAAGGTGCCCTGTCAAGTTGAGGGATCCTAAGGAGCAATGCAAGTCACCTTGTAAAGTGTGGGGCTTTTCTTAGCAAAAATGCAACAAGATGCAACCCGAAACCCTACGACAAGTTTTGGCCTGAGCTTGGCATCCAGTCTCTGCTGTTATGCAGTGAAGGCACCAGAGTTGCCAATTTCACATCATTAATATGAAGGGTGGGGAAATCAAAACAACATGAGATTTTATCTTGACTGACTATCCCAGGACTTTATTTGTAATTTCATATTAAGCTTTGCAGTTCCTGACTGCTGAAATACTTACTTTACATTCAGAAATGCCAAGCTTTGTAGAGATGATGCTTCTGTTCAGACTGGACTCTCGCTAAGAACAGATTGACAGCATGATATGAAATTGTAATCTGTCTTATAACAGCTAGGAACCAAGTCCTGCAGCCCAGTAAGTACAGCGTAACTACTCCTGAGTAGTTGAGACTGAATGTTGTAGAGTTATGAAAGGCTTTGATTGTTTTGTCCACTTTTGTTCTTGCTGCCTGAAGCTTTTTGCCTGTAATACTACCAGAAGACACTGTTACTTGAAGCTCTTAATGTTAGAGGCTTGTGCCCTTCTCTACCAGTTGGGTTTCTTGTAAATATTCCTTTTAGTGAGTGTTTTTAGAAGACAGCTGAGGAAAACTACCCTGTAGTTTGGGGGCTTTTTGGCTTCTAAATGGGTAAGGACAGGTTCAGACATAACGAACATACTTTGGTAGCAGTCTTGGTCTATGAGGAATGTAAAGCCTTGTTGATGAAATGCTGCTTTTGATTTCAGTACTGCGTGACCAGACTCTGGAGTGGCTGTGGAGCTTCCAGGCAGACCAGGCAAGGGTCATTTGTCAACTTTAGAGTCTTCTACAAGTTTGGCATCTGATTTGCAGGCAGAACCTTGGGGATTTGCTATGTGGCAAGTGAGCAACCCCAACTGCCATGGGAGGAGCTGCCCCAGGACTGTCTGTGGCTACTACCAGGGCAGTGTGGATGATGAACTTGAAACAGCCCCCCAGCTTTTAGGAGTTGAAGCTGGGGCATTCCTGGTACTCAGTGTCTGAGGAGCAGGTGGCTCGCTTCTAAGGGTACAGGTTCTGCTGCTTGTGTATCTCTGCATCAACCCCGCAGCAGTGAGATCAGACAGAAGACGATACTGCCAGGACCTGCTGATGAACTGTGCATGTTCTTCAGTGTCAGTTTGATTGGGGTGATAAAAGTTGCCAGAGCTGCTCCCTCGGTGTGCCAGAACAGTCGGTGCTGGTGAGCCTTTACAGGGTGTGGGGAAAAAAGCATTGGTAAAACACGTTATGCTTATGAATTAGAGGAGAGTAAGAGTGTACAGGTTCAACAACATAACCAGGTGTTGCAGCAGCAGTTAGAGACCTTAGGAATACTGTGTCTTCAAGATGCCTGAAGGCTCAGGAACATGTGGTTATTTCTGGAATTCATTATTCCAGAGCTCCACATTTACATAGCCAAAGTGTTGGGGAGTGTGTTCTTCCTGATCTGCCAAGTGGTCATCTTGTTTGATACAGCTTTAACATAGTCCAGCTTGTCTTCCAAGAACTCACATTGCCAATGGCTGAAAGAGGCCAGAATTTAGGAGCTGATAAGCATAGAAGTCATAGGAGTTGATTTAAAACAAAAATGCACTTGAGTTTAAATGAACACTTGAATTGGTCAAGACATGGTGGTGGTGTTAGGGTATGAACTAGTAGCAGACGAGGGAGCTGTGTGCCCCATCATAGTGGGCTGTAGTGCTGCTTCATCCCAGTGGACAGAGTGGGGAGTTAAGCACATGGTGCCTGCAAAGGTGTTGGTTACCCTCATTATTGCAAAACGTGCAGGAAACCCAGAAAGATCCCTGCTATTGAGTCAGAACACGCAGACAGGTCTCCAGGCACAAGTTGCTTGTGTGGTAAGAGCTGTGCCTGGTGATGAACCACCCTGTCACGGGCTGAAGGGTAGAGGGCTGCTGGATCTGGTCTGTGAGCCAGCGAGAGGTCACTGAGCATGCGGGGATGGAAGTTTCTGCTGAAGAAGTTCTTGTGAGGAAGAACTACTCACAGGAGTAAGGATTTACAGGCTCAGGTCCCGTGCTTGCATCTCTGGTGTTCAAGTTCTAACTAGCAAAGACGTGTTTATGTGTCTCATAGCACAGTCAAGGGAATATTTGGAAGCTTGTGAAATCAAGCAGTAGGGAAGCAGGGAGGTAGGTGACTAATCCCATGTGTCTTAGAGTTCTAGCTCTTCACCCCATCAGTCGATACAGACAATCTACTTTTGCTGTCGTGTGACTCTTGAAAGCTAGCTATTTATTTAAATATATGTAACTTGTAATTTTGTCATCAAAGCACTGATATTTTTAATAGATATGTGCTGAATGGAAGTTTGTTCTCAGGGCTTCATATTTATACTCTGTATAGGGGTGCATTTAATGGGATGTATCTGGGGAAAAATGCCAGTGGCTGCTTTACAACTTGGATCTTGATTGTCTTTCCCTGTGAGCCTGAGCTAGCATCACCCTTGGAACAAACCTCCTGTGTCTGGTCAAGGCCAAAGCATCCTCCACTCTTTTTCTCCCTGTGAGCAGTGATTTGAGTCTTCTTTGATGGCTGCATCCCTTTGGCAGTGGTCGCACAAGTTCTCCCTGTACTTCACAGGTCACTGATCTTTCCTCCATTTCAAGGACACTTCTCCATGTGCTGGAAAATTAACTTGTGTGGTTTCTAACGTGGTTTTCAGTGCACTCCTATGGGAAGGTGTGAGGGTCCCTCCTGCCAGAAGCCTGAAACCTCCAGCAAATCTCTGCTTCCTGGCTGCTCACAGCCTCTGGCACAGATGAGTCCCACAACCTTGACCCCTGTTTCTTTTCTCACCCTCCTGGAACCAAACTTGTCTTGTGGAAATTGATCTTCACGCCCAAGGAACACTTGAGTGGTTATTGAAATCCTTTTTAGTTAGGCCTGTTAAGGTTATTTGATTTGTGATTCATGGGCTGAGGATCTTTTAATGTATTTTGAAAGCTGTTTAACCAAATGAATGTATAGTAGAGCTGTTGGCAAATGTTGCCTGTGGAATGAGAGAGATGAGCAGTGACCTCGACTTCAGTGGCAGTTTTCTCCAAGTCCCTTGCACAGTATGGTGAGTGGTTCATCCAGAGTGAATGCCCTGGCTTTCTACTTTTAATACATAACATTTTTATTAACTAGGAGGATAGTGGCCCTTGCAGCTGGGTATTTCCATCTGATCATAAGTCCTTGTGCTCTAAGGCATAAGCAAACCACTGATTGTATCTTCCTCTCTGGCTCATTATTCATCTGAAGGGTTTGTGGTGCTGTTGTTGGGTAGGACAGTTGGTGACTGTGGCCAGGGCAGTGATCCCCATGTCCCCACACGTGGTGCACAGTATTGAGGTGAATGTGTGGTCGTGGTGGTGGCTCTCACATCTGAGTATAGCAAAAGGGGTTTTTAAGGACCTCTCACCTTGTATTTGAAGGTCTTCAGGTCCTGTTTGCAGTGTGTGAACCTCAGTAAATGTAAAGGCATTAAATTCTTACTGAATTTGGGTATAGTTTTATATCAGCCTCTGGGAACAGGGGAGAAACTGGAGCCCAGTTTAAACAAAGCCCCACAAACCCACATGTCTGCAGTAGGTAACAGAAGCCTGCAGAGCTTCTTAAATTGCATGTTTTTATCATAGTGATCTGCACAAGACAGTGATTTGCCATCCAGTGCTTCCCACAAGGCAGCACCAGGAAGATTATCTTGCAAGGTACTGACTCCATATTTGTCACTTCACCTGTGTATCACATCCTTAGGTACAGCGTCCAAGATTCTTTGTACACACTGGCACTGATGTGTGGCATGCACAGCTCTTTCCAAGATGTAACATTACTTTTAGGAAGCTTCACTAGGGCGGATGTCGCCGAGCCTGTGGAATTCAGGGTTCATTCTGGATGGGCTCCTGTGGGTCACTGACCTCTCCTCAAGTGGGAAAACCAGCAGGGCTCGCTCCTGGACAGCAGCCCTCAGGCAAAGAGCAGCAAATGCTGCTCATCCGCACTGAAATCTATTCCTGCAAGTTACTGGGGTTGTTATCAATGCCCAGCCTGCTCAGACTGAAACAATTCCATACCTTGACCGTGTGGAGAGGTCGTACCCACAAACAAGGCCAGAATGAATGCTGAGTCTTTAAACCTGCTCACACATACACACTGAAGACACTGATGTTATGTGTGCTGTAAATTTATAATATATCTTAAAAATAAAGTTTTTGGATTTATTACAAGGTGTTCTGAACCATCATTCTCAGGAGCGTGTTCTGAACCATCATTCTCAGGAGCGTGTTCTGAACCATCATTCTCAGGAGCAGCAGAGGTTTATGAATCCGCATCGTTCAGTGTTCCTTGTACCTGCAGGCTGCTGGAGTTGTTTGTCAGGAAATAAGGTATTTCAGTAGCTGGTCAAGAAACCTGTAACAAAACTTGTGTAGAAATTCCTGATTCCGTGGCTGGTTTTACACCTGGAAGTTATTTCTCCATTCTCCAGGAAGTCACCTTGATGAGATTCATTGCAAGGGCTGTGTGAAACAGGATTTGGTTATCCCCCGGGATGGACCAGTGCCGTTTAAGAGGGATTTATCCTCATGGTTGACTGATAAATTGGAAGCCTTTTCTTCCGTAACAGAGAGCCCTCATGAATGAAAACAGATCAATAGCAAATAGCATCTGGTGGTGTGGTTGGGAGGCAGTAACTCACATGTGATGAAACCAAAATGCTCTTGTGGTGCCAGTGGTGCTGGCTCTGTGGGGATGAGCTGTGTGTAGCTGCCTTGGAGGCAACTATGAGTGTAAATGTTGAGGTGGTTTCTCTAAGGAAGAGGTGGGGTTATCAGCGTTTTCACACCATGTTCAGGACAAGGAGAGCACTGACAGCAGCCTGTTTGTTTAGCACCTGGTGCCGTAGCTGGTATGTTCATTGTGTCCCATGAAAGATGGAGGATTAGTGCATGAGACATCGAAATGCTGCTTGTTCAGCACAGGTTTGTTACTGTGGTGGTAGTAAATGCAGGTGTTGTGGTGCCAGGTGGCCCCTAACTCAGGCTCTCTTTATTGCACTGATGAGCAGGAGGCTGCAGGACAGTTCAAAGGTCCAGCTCTGCACTCATTTCAAAACAAAACCCCTTAAAGCCGCTTGTGGTGTATCATTAGGTAATGGTGCTTCTGAACCTGAACTGGTACAGCAGGTCTGGGCAGAAACCCACGCCTTAAACATGAAGAAGTGCTGCTATCTGAGTGACAGGATGGGTGGTGGTTGAGGTGCGTGCTGGCTCCCAGGGCCAGAAGCGCATGGGGACATGTTGCTGGTGTCCTCCAGCAGGGACAAGGACAAAGACCTGCTGCTGCTTCACCTGAGAGCAGCCTCCGGGCTGCAAAGGGTGGAGAAGGTAAGTACAGGTTGTGCTTGACTGCATCTTGGTGTCGGCACGGTGAGACATCACTGACAACACAAACGGTGTGGCAAGGGAGTCGTTCCCATCCCTTCCATGGGTGGTTTACGGAGCTGCTCCCAGCGCGCTGCACGGTGCTCGGCTTTCTCCTCTCATGCCCTCACCCATCCCCATGAATCAGTGGTCGCAGTAACTCATAAAAAGGAGCAGCACATCCAATAGCTTCAGGGGACCTATAGGAAATACGGAGAGAGGGTTTTGACAAGGGCCTGCAGGGACAGAACAAGGGGGTTCCTACATCCCAGCAGCGCCTAGACCAAGGCACAGTTCCTCTGTGACAGCCCAAATCTTTGTGCTTAACTGTGCTGTTTGTTTTAATGGTGACTTTCTTAGAGAGGAATTGACCAAAGGGAGCAGCAGCTCTGGGGATGCTTTGCTACAGGGAAAATGGGTTTGGAGCAGAATTAATAGAGTAAATTCTTTCCTCTTGCTATTCAGAAGCCTGCACTTTAAAGGCAGGAGGTGCAGTTGTGAGCTGGGTTGTTGCTCTGATGGCTTGGTCCTGGAAAATGGCTTAGAAACAGGTTGGTCTGCAGGGTACACGTGTGAGCAGCGTTGGTACAACTGCCAGTGAGTGTGACCTGAGCAGGGGCAGCAGCGCCCGAGCCCTGTGTATCCAGTGTCAGCAGGAATCCGGTCACTGCTGGAGCTGGGGGAGGGACATCGGTAACTTGAGATGTGCTGGACCGGGCCACACTGACCAAAATAAACCTGGAGAGGTGACCGGCTCCATAAGGGAGTCAGTCGGGTGCCTGGATCAGGGGTCAGTGCCAGAGCTCAGAGCCTACAAATGCCGGAGGCTCCCAAAGGGTCGCCGGGGGCTCCCAAAGGGTCACTGGTGGCTCTAAGTGCTGGGGTACCACAGCACAGATGGGTGCTGGGATGCGGGGGGTCAATGCAATTGTATAGGGTTAATACAGTTGTAGGTGGTCAATGCAGCAGCTGATGGGCAAACCCCACGTATTGGGGTCCTGCGCATCTCCTGCACCCCAGGATGCTGTTCTGCCGCTTCTCTTCTGCTGTGCCAGGGAAGGGTTGAGCTCTCAAACAGGTTTCATGAGCGATGCCATCAGCAGTTGCATAACGAGCTCTCCCACTCCGGGGAAGCAGCGTGTGTGCATGGAGCAGGGAGCTGGGGCAGAGCCAGGGCTCTGTGCGCATGGAGCAGCCGATGCCTGCGGTGGCTTCCCACTTATATCAGTGCAAGAACTGCCTGGGCACCCCGGTGCTGTGCAGTGTGAGCAGCCACAGGTGCACTCTCAAAACAGTAATTGATGGGAGACTGGTAGCACTTATGCATGATGTGGTTGCTTGGCTTTTATGAGCTGGAGCTTGGGCATAAACCACATTTGTGTTGGAGTAAACCTCTATTTGTCCTCTGTGGAAGGGCTGTTCCCCAGGGAATCTGTGCCTGGGAGCCCTGTACCTGCAGCAGCTCCCAGGACCCGGAGTTGGGTTCAATTAATAGTTATTGAGTATTTATTTCGCCCTTGGAATAGCGCAGGCCCCGGTGCCAACCTGCTGCCTCCAGCCATGCCCCCACCTCAACCCCTTCCCATTGCATGAGGGCTGTGGTGGGATTTGGGACATCTCACTGGATTTCTTGGCCCATGGCCTTAGATCCGCTCTGTTCCACGTGGTCCCTGCAGCCGCAGCACAGCCCCAGCAGGGGTGAGCCAGGCTCTGTGGGCTGCTGGACCCCCACATCCTGCATGGCTGCTACGGGAAGTGTGCAATAAAAGGCAGACAGACCCTGGTATATCATCTTTAAAAGGACACCAGCGGCTATTCCCGTGCTGTGGCAGCCCGCTTCCATCTGCGTGTTCCTTGACACAGGAGCTTGTTGCCAGGCTGCGTGCGATGAATCACGGGGAGCTGTCTGCTTCCCACCCTGTGCCTGCCTTCCCCATGGATGGGCGCCTTCCTCCCTGCTCCCACCCCGAGAACGAACACCCAATTCCCCATGAAATGAGTGATCCTGACCCATTCCTCCTCTCTCATCCTGTGTTCCCCTTGCAGGAGCATGGTGCCCACTGAGGCCCAGCCCATCAATGGCATGAAGTTCTCTGTGTTTTCACTCATCCGGGTGTCTGGAAGAGGGATGGTGCCTTTCCCACTGGATGCAGGGATGCAGCCTTGGTTGCTGCGGGCTTCCCCAGTGCTGTCATTGAAGTCACTCAGATTTCCATGGGTTACCGTGGCCTTTATTTATAGCTTGCTGGGCTAAAAATAAAAGCCCCAAGTGCTGGGTTCCCTGAGCCCAGCCTCAGTCAGGAGGGATGCCCAGGAGCCCCTAAACGGTGTCTGCTGGGGTTGAGTGATGCCCTCAGGGCTGCTCCTGTGGAGGGCTGAGAACAGTTTATGTCTTGGTGCTTGTGGAGCTGCTGTGTCGCTGTGACCTGGCACTGTCCCTGCACAGTGCAGAGCCACAGGTGGGACTCATCCTACTAAAAATATTCCCTCTGTCTCATCGGGCTCAATCTGATGGAGCCTGTGAGTGAGAGGGGTGGGAGCATCAATGTCTCTGGCTGTGTGTAATGAATCCCTGCGTGGCTATGAGCAAACGTGCTACCAAAGCGCTCTGAGAGATGTCTGCACATGGAGCGTTTATGGTCATTCCCAATGCCCTGTCCATGTATCCAAGCAAAGTCCCTTTTTGGTTCCCATTGTATAACCATGCCAGGCTGCTGGCACTGGGAGCTGTGAGTGCCTGAGATACAGCTATGGCCCTCTTGGGATGATGGGCAGGATCCCATTGGGAATGATGGGCATGAGCAGCATGGCTCAAGATAAGGAGCCCCTGAAGGTGACCTTCCCCTGTTCTCATGCCTGGTGTGAAGATGAAGCCAGACAAGATAAGCAATTTCCTCAATCTGGTTGTGTTTTGTACAGAATTGAGGCCCAAGCGCAGCTTAGGGGAGCAGGGCCTCTTCTGCCTGGGGTATCCCCCTTGCTCTGCCTTGGCCCCTTTCATGCCCAGCAGACCCATGGAGGGGCTCCAGCATCTCCTGCCTCCTAATTCCAGGGGTCTCCAAGACTCTGTTGAGATCCTGCCCAAGGGGATCTGAGTCCGGATGTCTTCCCAGCGCAAAACCTTCCATGTTTAACAGGAAAACCAAACTAGGAATATCTGCTCCCGGCCCCCTCCTCTGCATCTCTGATGTCACTCACAATAAGAGTGAGTCATTCAGCAGTTGCCGTGGCAACGGCGGGGATGCTGTGGAACACTGCACTGCCCCTAGCCCTTCCGGGAGAGCAGAGGGGACCAAGCCCCCGGCACTGAGACCCGGGATGTGCCATGGGCTCCCATGCCACAGGCTGCTGTCCACAGCTCCCCACAACACCTGAGCCTGCGAGGATCCTGATGGCTGCCACCGGTAAGTTAGCGTTGTCGGGGGGGTTCAGTGGGGGTCCTGTAGCATCTGTGTGTCCTGATCAGCACCCCATGGCCCAGCCTCATGGATAGGAGTGTCCTTTGCAGCATCCCCTTCTCTGTGTGCTCCTGGCAGCCCCAGGGGTCCTGTCACCGCAGTTCCTACAGCCAGCTTGGGGGTATGGGCTGCTCTCAGCCAGTTCTGAACCCTGGGTGCAAGGGAGGCCTGGGTCATCACCCTCAGCACGCCTGGGCACCAGGATGGCACTGCACATATGGGCCAGATCCATACAGACCCACACACTGGGGTAGCATCCATGCCTGGTGCCCACAGTCACTCGCAGTGCCTGCTTTGATGGGACAGCAGGGTTCACCCCATCACAGCAGGATGATACCACCACCATCTACATTGCATTTCAGCTCCGGGTGCTGCTTGCAGTGGCACGGCCTCTCTCTCAGGGTGTGCAGGGAGCAAATGGTGTGCCAAGCTCTGCAGCACAAGGGATATGCCATGCACCCCAGGGCAGGAACAGGCAGCGGTTAGCTGGGTCCCCACACTTGTGGCTGGGATGCTAATGCCCTGGGATGCATGGCATGACCTCTGCTCTGAGGTCCTCAGCTGCAGTTTGCTCTCAGTGGCTGGGAACTGCTGGCGTGGTTTGGTTTTTGCTGCTCAGTGTGAGTTTTACAGGCATCAAGTTCTTGCTGTAAATAGGACCCAGAAAAGCAGGATTGAGATGTTTCAATTACTCTAATGTGTACATTAACATACTTCTCTGGCTGCAGGTTTCAGAGCGTTCAAGTGCAGCATGTGCAGGCTGGCAGGCACCCAAGGGGGTGAGGAAGGCCGTGTTTGGTTTGGCACCTCTTTAGAGGCAAGGCAAGAGGGGACAGGGCTGCCAGGTGAAGGGCTTGGCTGCGGCACGGGCTGGCACCAAGGTGAACCGGGAGCTGTGTCCCACTGGAATGATGGCAGCTAAAAATACTGAATGGGAATGAGTGAAATGCAGTGGGAAGTCACCACCCGCCCCCCCCGCCAGACCCTGCTGTGGTGAATTAGTGATGCTTTAAGTGGCTGTTGAGGTATATTTGCCTTTAGAAGCTCTCTGGGCTGAAGCCTCATACACCAAAATCACCCGGAGTCAGTTACAGTGCTGTCCTTCAGGTTTCTATTTGTGGAGGGAGAAGCCTTAACATCCATTGACAGCCCTTTCCTCAAAATCCCCCTGTACCTCCAGACCATAACACAAACCTGCCACAGGGAAAGGAAACGCCTGGGTCAGGTTCATTCCTCCTGTGTCAGAGGTGATATTGCAGGACCTGGCAGGCAGCTTCCATCTTTGTGCATCCCCTGGGGGACCTGGAACAGGGCGGCCTTGGTTTGGTTCCCATGTGAACACCTCCCTCTGCGTAACAAATGTGAAACGTTTCAGTGAAATAATGATGTTGTAACACGTTTTGGGATAAAGAATGGCTGGAGCCTGCTGTGAATTCCCAAAGGTAACACTTCCCAGTGGTTCAGGATGTTGGGTTTGGGATCAGTCACACACCAGCTCATGTAGAGAGAGGACTGCTGTGCCATTTGGTTGGAAGTCCACTTACTGGTCTGCCAGAGCTTTGTACTGCTCCAGCCACAAACCCAATGGCATTTATTGGGATGACAGAGAAGCTGTGGCTGCCCCATCCCTGGCAGTATTCAAGGCCAGGTTGGACACAGGGGCTTGGAGCAAGCTGCTCTAGTGGAAGGTGTCCCTGCCTGTGGCAGGGGCTGGAACTGGATGAGCTTTGAGGTCCCTTCCAACCCAAACCATTCCATCATTCTATGAAGATGCTGGGTACATCCAGACTTGCTGTCAGCTGCTGCACCTCCCAAAGCACAGCCAGGAGCAGGGGCAGAGCTAGCATTAGGGATTCAATTAGGACTTTTTTCTTATTCATTTCTTCTGCCTTTCAATTGTTCATTGCTTTCCAATAATGTTTAAATAGTGGTGGAAAAGTTGGAGATGAGTTGTTCTGTCTTTGCATAGTTATATATTTGTAGTAAATGGAGTTTTACTTTCCAAAGTGCCCTAAGGAAAAAAGTGATTTAAAAAGAAATCATCTGGGTAAAGCAAATCAACAGTTCCCATCGAAAATGATCTCTGTCTGAATGCTGCGCAACTCTAACTGCTGAAAAGGGTTTAATGCATATAAAGATACATAGAAATTTACTCATTAATTAGATGATGACAACAGCCTTTCAGCACTTACCCAGCTAGTCCCTGGCTGGGGATGCTCAAGAAAGGACAAGGCATAGGGAAGGCACGCTGAGGTCAAACTTCTTGGTGTGAAAGTCTCTCTGGAAAACTCTGTAAATGCTATTGATCCACCATCCTCCTAAACATAGTCCAGGGACTTTACACATAAATAACCTTAGCGATGAATACATCTTATATGTTAAACCCCCTCCTGTTATTAATGCAGGCACTTAAACCCCACCAGTGCATCCGGAGCTGTAATTGCTGTGGATAACCACAGGCCGAGCGAGGGAGATCCCACTCCTCACAGCCGGCAAGGGAAGGTCTGGCTCCCAGGAGCTGCCACCCCTCGCTCTGATAACACTTCCCCCAGCCATAAGAGTCATTAATTCATGTTTGTACAGCACTCTGGAGAGAAGAGCTGAACAGGAGTATTTTAATGCTATTTTAATACTACTGTTCTAATACCCATCAGAGGGGCAGCCCCTCTGCAAGGAGCAGAGCTGCCCGGACTCCCTTGCCTGGCTGTTTTCTCCCTGGAGCAGGACAGTCCCTGTGGACAGAGGGATATGAGAACCCCCCAAGCATCCTCATGGTCTACCAAGGAAACCCAGGAAAGGCCCAAACATCAGAGGCAGAGGTGTGAAGCGGTTCTTCCCCTGGCGCCACTGGATACGCATCAAACATGTTAAGCAAGGGGAAAAGAAATAAATCTGAATAACTTGCTGCACCCATCAGCATAAATAACTGAGCTGCATGCACATTACCCACAAAACAACGCGGACACATGAATGAATGGAGTCCTGCTATCTGTGTTTGTTTTCTGTATTTACATGAAAAATATGGCTTGTTGCATGTGGTTCCTGCTCCACAAGGCTATGCCACTGCATATTCCTCATGAGTTACAGAACTGGATATAAGTAATGACTGACGGCGGCATCATGCCTTAGAAACTGTTCCCGTGGTGTTGGTAATCGCGCTGAAGTGACTGTTCTATTACTAAGGATAACATTCTGCTCTCTTCTCCTTAAGGCTGTCAACGTGACGAACTGTCAGAGGAAACTCTTTGTACAGGGGAGAAAAAGACATTTTGAGCTGTCAGAGCACAATTGAATGGGGGGGTCTGCAGCCCATTGTGTCACAGTACCCTGGCTCCACTCACCTAAGTGATTATTTAAATGGTTTTTTGACTACAACTCTTTTTTCTTAGCGAATTTCTAACCAGATATAACTTTTTTTGAGCTTTGTAGTATGTGCTGGGGGATACTAAAGCCCATTGGCACAGAGAAGATGGACCTCTCTGCCTCCCAGGTAGCCCACGTAGTGGTACCAGTGTTCACCCCATGCAGTGATCCCCGGAAGACCCAAGCTCTAAGTCAATCTCAGCTGGGGATATTAAGGGCAAACGAGGCCCTGCAGAACTAAGCAGAGGGAAGCAGATACAGCAGTGCTTAAAATTAGTCCAGGACTGAAAATAGAGCCATGAGAAGAGGGCTTCAGGCAGCCTGGGCTGCAAGCGCACACAAGCTGCTCCGCACTGCTCTGCTGCGGCTGTCCTCACACTGTTGGCTGTTTCACAAGGATGAGAGGACAAAATCCTGTTGATTCATTTGACTGTCTGCTCTGGCAGCCCCTGAGAGCACAGGCAGGAGCTGTTGAGCGCGACTGAAGGCAAAGAACCTCTTCCCAGATAGAGCCATCAGGCTTTGCACACTGATGAAGAGAAAGGATGAATTAGCAAGTGCTCCCCCAGCAGTGATAATGAGCAGGCAGCTCGGTCCCAAAGGATGTGGGTTATAAACCATCCAGAGGGAATAAGGAGCACAGCATGAACCACACAAGAGTGGTTTCTTCTTGTTTGCTCTGTGGTGGTGCTGCCTGGTGCACACCCACCTGCACAGTGTTTGTGCTGTGGAGTTGGATATGGTGAACCTTGCCAGGCAGCGTCTGAGGAGACAGCGGAGGGAAGGGCTCACTGTCCTGCTGATGACTGCTCTTTGCCTGGGAAAGGAAGCAAGGAAATGAAGGATGGGAAATCACTGCTTTGGAAAGTGGGAAGTCCTACTGAGAAAAGCCAGTGAAGCAGAAATCAGGCTGCCCAGCATGCTGAAATTCCCAAGCCCTGCTGGGATTTTTCACTGGTTTTAGTACAAGGAGCATTATGTGATGGGCAGAGACATCATATGGAGACCTCGCTCTACATAAGTAGTTGCAGGTGACAGTGAAGCATGGGCTTCATGCAGGCTGTGGCAGGTAGGTGTTTTCCTTCATTTCAAGGTGCTTTTTGTAATGCTGAGGGAGAATTCCAATTCTCTGCTGGCTTTCCTAACTGGAAGGTGACACTGATGGGTCAGCTCTTGCTTTCTGCGCCTACTCAGCACTATCTCCACCCTATACCATCCCAGTGCACAGCACACTTATATTGCCACAGACTACACATTAGATCTGATGTCCTCAGGATGCCAAGGGACTGATATTCTTATTCCACATGAGCTCTTCCATACTGATAAATGAAACACAGTGGAAGAAACCAAAATTGCAGGCAGTCTTCCAGGGAACAAGCACACAGGTTTGGCTTCGTTACCTGTAGTAGGTGTTGTGTTCAAGTATGGTAATTTGTCACAGGTATTGCCTCCTTGTAATTACTCCGAGTTCTGCTGGAAGACAAGTTGCGCAGTGTTTGTCAGCTCGCAGGTACACCCACTCTGAATGGTTAATAGGAAAATTAGTTCCTACAGAAAAGCAACGTATTAACATTTTCCAGAAGAAAAGCCTTGAAGCAGGTTTAGTAGTGGAGTACAGGAAAGAAAAAAGGAGCAGGCAAATTAAAGATGAATTTGCTGCTACTGAATATGGGAGAGTCATTTTCCTGTGGAAAAGGCAAACACGTTTAGCAATCCACTCAGGACCCTCCCATTTAAATACAGGCTTTTTATCTCCAGGACAATTTTGAGGATGCTGGTGTGGGATGGTGCCAAGTTCTTGACGAACCACTTCATCATCATCTACAAAGTTTCCCAAAGCATCAATTTC
Organism: Psittacus erithacus; assembly: GCA_009867235.2. Classification (NCBI taxonomy): domain Eukaryota; kingdom Metazoa; phylum Chordata; class Aves; order Psittaciformes; family Psittacidae; genus Psittacus; species Psittacus erithacus. The sequence continues at coordinate 1,782 of WYDI02032032.1, read as the reverse complement.
AGCTTCCACTTAGGGACAAGCAAATGCCCTAAGCAGCATTTTCAGGGCATTACCATGAAGAAAGAAGTGGCAGCACATTACACATCAGACTGGAAGACAGTGATACCGAAACTTGGATCTGGAGGATAGCACCATATGAATGACAGGGGGAGAGCAAGAGCTAATGCTAAAGGTCAGGATCCCAAGTGCAGCAGAGGGTTGTAAAAGGAGAGCATTCTCCTTACCACTGGACTCTCCCCATGCTTTTTCTTCACAATGTCCATTTTCTTGAGCTTGTATTCTGAGAGTTTCAGGGGTCCAGGTAACACTGACTTGGTTTTGCAGTGATAGCCTGGCACCCTCTTAAATGTATTTTGCTCCTAAGGGATGCTGATAGGTTTAACAACTAGAACCATTCTTTACCTCCAGGAAAAAAGGAGGAAGAAGGTCAGTTTTCTCCCAGTTGCACCTTCTCCCTTGCATACAGGTCACCTGCTCCAAGAACCACAGGGCCATTCTGTTTCTGCAGCCCACTTAGTGTCTGATCCACAACACAAATGAAGCCATTCTTCTTGAAATTAAGGGGATTTGGATTGGGCCTCAATGCTTAATCTGAAAACAAGAGCAGCTTGTTCTAATGACAACATCACAAACCAGCAACATGCAAATACTCTAGTGAAAACCCAACTCTTAGAACAGAGATTACAAAACAACCAGCAAGTTGTTTGCAGAGGACAGTTGTGTAGTCTTGCAGTAGAGAAGAGTGATAGAGGCTGGAATAACCTTTGAACACCAGGTTGCATTTCCTGATGACACGTAGCAGAATGCCCTCTACTTGCACTCTGAGAAGACATAAGGAAATAAATGTTGAATCTTAAGACAGACCCAAATTAATCTTGAATGTTTTGAAACATGTTTCATGCAAATGTTACATGCAGAAAATAGAATTTATGAGACTCAGAACAAAATCAGGTACAATAAGGTCAGTCTGCTCTTACTGTTGTGCAGCTAAACTTACAATCACATTTTCAGCAGATGGATATTAAGATAATTCATCTCTCCATCACAGGCATTAAAGGCTCAAGCCCCTACTCTCTTAATCATGCAGCTTCAGTCTTCCAATGAGCCCTGAAACTCACTTGTCAAGTGACTTAATCTGCAGGATCCAGTTTGGATCATGATGAACCTGGGGTTCCCATATGGGCAGCAGGACACTGGACAGTGTCTGGAACACACTGGGATCTAATGGCACCTGGTGGGCTGGCCCCAAGGTGGTTTTGATCGTCTAACTTCACCCTGCAAGGACCAACCACCAACCTGTCACATGTTTCTCGCTGTTTCCTATTGATTGCAACACAAACCAGGTGCAGAAATTCTCTGTTTGCTAAGAAACACACAAGATGCCAAAGCCAGACTCTTGCCTGAAAACCACCTTTGGCATCCTTTGATCACGACCAGCTGTTAACTTGAGGGGAATTATGTGTGATACTGCTGATTGTCAGCCCATGTCTTGTCAGTGTGGCTGGCAGATGAGCTGTGCAAGGCAATGGGGGAAGCAGCTCAAGCCTGTCTCATTGCTCACCCTGCTTTTAGCCAGGAAGGCTCCTTCTCCATCATCATAGAACCAATCGCGTTGGAAAGCCCTTTCAGCTCATCCAGTCCAACCATTCCCCAGCACTGGCAAGGCCACCACTAACCCATGGCACTGAGGCCTCGTCTCCACGGGGTGTGAACGCTTGCAGGGCCGGTGACTGCAGCCCTGCCCTGGGCAGCCTGTTCCAATGCCTGAGCACCCTCTGGGGC